>BOPP01000348.1:214584-236279 GCA_017312745.1 Gryllus bimaculatus | reverse complement strand
AACGCTATACACTTGTGTTACGAACAAGAAGCAAACAACATGTCACTCAATCATTGAGTTCATGTCTTGTCAGAACAAGAAACATACTATATTAGATGAAGTGATACTGAACCTCATACAATGTTATCAAAGCAGATATACTATTTCCTCGACTGCTCGCGTAGGCGGCAAATTGCAAGATACGTCAATATGTTGAATACTTACACTGTATACTTCGGCGAATTCCTTAGTTCTACCTCGTATGTACGACAGATGACAGTAATATGTAAATATGTGGTTCATTAAAGTTTTGGAAATATACTTATTTGTGCAATGTAATTGAATATTCCTATTCTAGAGACATTATTGTCAAATTGCCGCCTTGCGAAAGATGAGGCGCCAACAATATTTATACAAGCGCAAGAAATATTCAACAATTTGAGTTAACATTTATAACGACCAGAATGTCAATAAGTAGTACATGTACGATAATTTTTCTACTGTTTTATTTAGTTCGGTTTTGGTGTCTACATTTCTTTGAACATCTACTTGTCTTTAAAGTTACGATTTAAAATCGAACAATATTTCTTAAAGACATTTCCACTCACACTAATCTAAAAGGTTTATTTATTAGAGGGCTTTGATGTATGGTGATGCGTCTCGTGAATGCAGTGCATGTTAAATTGCAGGAAATGGGAGTGCTCTTGTCTACCAGAATTATTGTTAAGCCAATCATGATCCTTGTTGAGCTCACCAAAATCAGTGTTCAGCCAACTATGATCCTTCCTGAGCCAACCAATATATTGAGCCAATTAATATCCTTGTTGAACCAACCAGTAACCATTATGAGCCAACCAATATCCATGTGGAGCAAAGCATGATCCTTGCCGAGCCACCTATAATCGTTTTTGAGCTAACCATGATACTTGTTGAGCCAACAATGAGCTTCGTTGAGACAACCAATTAATCCTTGTTAGCCATCCAATATTCTTGTTTAGCCAACTACGATCCTCCTTGAGCCAACCATAATCCTTTTTAAACAAACCAATACCCTTGTTTGCCAACCATATTTGTTTAGCCAACCAATATCCTTGTTAAGCCAACCTAAATCCATGTTTAGCGAATCAAAATTCTTGTTGAGCCAAACAATATCCTTCTTAAACCAACCATGATCCTTCTAAGTTAACTATGACCATAGTTGAGCCAACTATAATCCGTAAGTGGAAGATCAACCTACCAATCGATCAAGTCAAAAAGAGATCGATCCATCAAGTGGGTGATCGACAAAGCAAGTCGATCAAATGGGTGATAGACCCAGCAAGAATATCACGTGGGTGATCGACTAAGAAGTCGAGGTCAGCTCAGAAGTCAAGTAGGAGATTTGACCGGCAAGTTTATCAAGTAGGAGATCAAACCGGCAAGTCGATCAAGTGGGTGATCGACCCGGCAAGTCGATCAAGTGGATGATAGACCCAGAGAGTCGATCATCTGGGTGATCGACCCAGCAAGTCGATCAAGTGGATGATCGACCCAGCAAGTCGATCAAGTGGATGATCGACCCACCAAGTCGATCAAGTGGATGATCGACCCAACGAGTCGATCAAGTGGATGATCGACCCAGCAAGTCGATCAAGTGGATGATCGACCCATCAACCGATCAAGTGGATGATCACCCAGCAAGTCGATCAAGTGGGGGATCGACTCAGCAAGTCGATCAAGTGGGGATCGACCCAGCAAGACGATCAAGTGGGTGATCGTCCCAGCAAGTCGATCAAGTGGATGATCGACCCAGCATGTCGATCAACTGACGGATCCGTCCAACAAGTCGATCTGACTATCGGACTGACTGAGTATTATAACTATATTTAATGTTTTGACTTTTGATTATTGTGACTATTTTTACTATTTTGTCAGTCAGTCATTTCTTCCGTCAGTCCGTCTTTCAGTCTATCCGTCAGTTCATCAGTCAGTCCGTCCGTCTGTCCTTTCGTCAGTCCGTACGTCTGTATAAGTTAGCGGCGAAAATCGCTTGGCGGGATTCGATAACGAATGAAATCTTCGTGCTGATGCTCATTTGTCCACCCAAGCGGATGTGGTCACAAGCCTCGACTATGTTAGTTGTTTCTCTCGCCAATGGACTACAGGACAGAAGCGCGACGCGAAATAAAATGAAAATTAATTGTTCAAGCAATCAATGGCAAAATACTATATTTCTGACTTCAGGGAGTGTAGGGAGGAATGACTTCGATACATGGGACTGACACGCATTCTAAAGCTAGCGTTTATGTGTAGAACGCGAGGTAGAAGACACAGACGCAGTTCGTTATAGAAATGAAATTTGTAGAAGTCAGACCAGGTCACGAAGCCATCCTTGGAGTAGAGGAAAAGAAAATGCTCATAAGGGTGTCAACTCTGTTATTTGTTAATACAAGCATAACTGCGTCATCGCAGGCCAGTACCCATAAAGCTAAAAAAGGATAGTTATTTTTTAATTGCTGAATTATTTGCAGAGCTAAAAAATAATCTCAGACGTAGCACCGCGTTAACCGCCGGGCCTGGCTGTGCCACCGCGCTGACATAGGACCCAGAACGGGCGGGTGGGTGACGCAACGGCGCAGAAGCGGAAGTGGGGGGGGGGCGAGGTGTTTCCGTAAATTTCACTTTAAGACGCTCATATTCGTCCGATTTGCATGATTGTCTCGGCGTTGGATTCAGGATGCATGTCGCCATCGCGGTATAAGCCACATTTTTAAATTTGTTCTCGGAAGTTTGAGAACTAATTTCAAATTCGCGTTTTTGCTAGATTTTTGGAAAGAGGTTATCGTAACGTAAATTCTATTTTAAAAAGGCGTCAAATGCCGTTTACAGATCTAAAATCGAACCATTGGTTCAGACGTTATCTGTAAAGTAAATTTTACTGATTTTGGTGCTGCCACGTGGTGGCTACAAATTGTACTAGTGTCGGGACATTTAGCCTGAAGTCCCGACGCAGTATTTCCAACACTAGTTAGATCGAGTTCCCTCACTGTCTGGAGGAGAATTCTAGCTGCCAACTGCTCTAATTGGTAGTTTTCCGTGGTTTCTCTGTTCAGGTGAATACAGGAACAGTTGCCTACCAAAAGGGCCACGGGCTTTGCGCGATCTTTCCTTCCCATTCCTTGTCTTACCGCACACTTACAAGCACTACACTACCACATATGCCGCGAGAACCATCGGGAGCTTACAGCTTGTCCCAGCTGGGACAGTGTCTGTTGGGAGATACCTGTTTAACGATAACCCCGCAAGCCGTAGGTAGGTCGGCGCCGGATCTCGCCATCCAGCGAGACAAGATCACCGCTACCTACAGAGCAAATCAAGAACTACACTTACGGGATTAACAATCATAGTTGTTGGCCGGAATCTATAGTAATCAATCAAAAAATTGGCATATCTGCCGTTTAGCGAGTATTTGTAATCATGTTACAATGACTTAATAGTAACATGATAACTATTAATAATAGTAACTATTATAATAACAATAATCGTATAAAAATAGTTGGTAGTACTGAACGTTTTTGTGCATACGCCGCTTCTAATCTTCTATTTTGCAACAGTCAATCTATGTATCACAATTACTTCCACACTATTCCGTTCCATAGCAGCAATGCAAACAAAATCACTTAAGTATTAAAATATACCGAAGCTCGCTCTAGTGAACAAACACATGTCTACAAAACTCAATAACTTTTCAATAAATGTAGAATGAAGAATTCATTTCATTCAAGCAATTTACTTCAAAGTGCGACGCCATAAGATAAAACTTATTTCGAATAAAGATATATGGCGTAAGATCATTCACTGTTTGAATCAGTAAAACGTATTATTACCTCTAAGACAAGAAAATTAGGGCGAAATATTTGAAATTGTACGAGTAGTAGCCATACATGAGTGTCCTTTTTACTCACATATCAGCATTATCAGCTAGGTTTCCTTTTCACTCACCTGAAACAAGTGAAAATGAGTCCCTGAGTACATATGTATTACAAATTATGATATAGAAATAGAAAATGATAAAATATATTAAAATATTTACGTTTTCCTTGCCCACAAGTATAAGTCTTTTAAACAATCAATCGAAACATTTTGTTCTTACGTCAATCCACAAAAATATGGTACAGAGGCGTAATTTCATATTTTACAATTTACTGTACTGCGGTTCTCTGTAAATGTATGCGAGCAAATATTAAGGCATCATAAATATTTACACAATTTGTAATTAGAAAAAATGCGATATCCAGAACGCAAAAAAGGAATGTCGCATGCAACATCTACTTATTTATTTTAAGTAAAAACAGACAGTTAAAATAGTACTGCTTAGAAATAGTACTGAGTAGAAGTGCTTCTTTGAGAACTTGGTCGGTTCAACAATTTTCAAGCAAAAAATACTTATGACAATTATTTCAAAACCAACAGTAGCTGTGTTCTAATGATCTCCGTTACCTCATCCAGATATGAAATTTGTTTTTATTCCGTCCTGAGAAAGTGCACATGCACGTAGTACTTTGGTATGCTTGTGAAGTTTTAGAGGTCGTGGATCATGTAAGACTCCATTCGCACCACTAGACCACGTTACCACATGCTTGTCTTCTCTCCATACAGTTTTACCACACCTCCCTCGAATCAGCAGAGTACGCCCCCTGCGATTAGGCTGAAATCCCACGCATTAAACCAGCAATAGAAATAAATTTCCCTCGAGGTCTCCCCATAAAGAATTTCTCATCCTAAAATGTAATTTTTAGAATTAATTTCATTGGATTAAGCTCATTTTAAGCCAACAATACAAATGTAAAGTGTGAATTGTACTTTGTAATACCTGAAAAGTTCATAATAAATAAAAAGCGTATGCTCTTGTAGAATAACGGAAACTTTGTAAGAACGGTGAACCTCCAAGAGAAGAACTAGGAGGAAGGTGTATTTTTTGTGACACGTATCCTTTTATATCATTCGAGGAAAGAAAGAAAAAGAAAGAAAGAAAGAAAAAGGAAAAAATAAAAGGAAAGGAATAAGAAAGAAATAAAGAAAGTAAGAAATACGAATCGTACTGGAGAGGGAGAGGGAGAGGGAGAGAGAGAGTGAGAGAATGAGAGAGAAAGAAAGAGAGAGAAAAAGACAGAGAGAGAAAAAGAGCGAGTGAGAAAAGATAAATTAATAAAATTATCAGAAAATTCCGATTGAAATTTAAGATTATCAATAAAGTTATAACTGGTATAAAATAATAGTGGTTTATGTAACTACTTTATTATGTTGACCTTTATTGCACGAATAAGCATATATTACTGAACGAACGACAATAGGAGTGACTTTGGTAATCCTTATGATTACAAAAAAAAAAGAAAATTATAAATAAGTTACATACGCTATTTTTTAAAACAGCAGTATAAATTTATAACAAAATAAAAATTAATTTTAGGATTAAGTACCAGAATCATTGTAGTAATTGGCATTCTGGTTTTGGGTATCATGACGACATGCATATTTGACACGTAGTGATCGATTCTTAAAGGAATGAGAAAGAAAGATGGATTTCTTGCCGAAAGAAATTGTAGAAGACGCGAAGGCAGAAAAAAATATAATACCTAACACGTACAGTGCATTGTACTTAGTGCACTGAGATATGATACAGAAAACTGAAATATTGGATGAAAACAAAGAATGTCAATATTATATGTCAATCAGTTGTTCTGGGATATACAGTATACCGGAGTTGGTAAGTTTCTCTTACTTCATTTGATATACCTAGTCGTGTTTTAGAGGTGTTCTAATTTTCTAATTTTTATAACGTAGAAATCAGCAGTATCCAAGGCATCAAGTTTATAACGCAAGCACTCCAAGTAAATTGTAATGCTAAAAATTAATGGCAGTGTAGATATTTATGCATATAATAAAGTTCAACTATATATGGAACAAGCTAATATCGGTTATAAAGCAGGAAACTCTGTGTCTTTTCTCAAGCTAATGTCAAACTTTTCCTACAACTGATTCTAATCGCTCTTGGTCTTTCAATTAGCTCACTAACTCTCCATTAATATTCACATGCAAAATTAATAATATAATCCTATAATTACATGATTCATTTGCATCTAAGAGTAAATAAGAACTTTTTATTTACACTGTTTTTTTGGTTACTCTGTAAAATGTTCATACAACTTCAGTCTTCTTTACTTTCAAAGGTGAGATGTAACACAACTATAACATGTGTGATGACGTAATCATTCGCGTCGTAAATCGCTCATAAATCACCTTTTGTGCCACTTTATGAACGATTTCTTGCAACAGAAAAGGTCGTTAAAAAAGCTGCTATACATAAAAAGACACTATATTTTTAAAGAAGAAATGCACCTGTTTCTGGAAAAGCGATGGCGACATATACAACAAGAGCCCAAAAAGAAACGTAAGCAACCTTGTGTCTTCAAACTGGGTCATTAATTTGTTCTACTGCAAGGTTTTATGACTTTGTTAAAAAACGTGATTATCTAACTGCCTTACTAAACGCTCGGAAGGCATCTGTCAGAGCGCACCCCGAGAAGGAAAGGATCTCGACAGCCGGCAGTGAATTCGAGCTCACGTCATTATCTTGCATCCGTAGATATTGGGTAGAATTCCCTATTTTAGCAATGGCGCTGTTCAATCAAGTTAAGTACAACGTGTCATCAATAACCCCAGCGAACACTTCCTGCCGAGTGGAAGTGCCACCCGTGAGCTTAGACGAGTCGATGTGGGGCCGATGAGATTCAGAACATTCAAGTATCTCTGGGGGAACTCACTGGAGATGTTGCAGTGGTTTGGACACCATCGAACGGGAACAAACAAGAAGCTGAACCTCCAAATATATCTGCTTGCAATACCTACATGATCGTGCCTGTCTGGTCTTAGGTATGTAATAACATTTGCAAATTTGTTATAAATATACATAAGTTTAATTGAATTCTACATTATTGAACTATTTGATGCAAATATATTAAAAGGCGCTGGCGGCGGGCGGGCGGGCGGGCGGGCGGGCGGCGGGCGGGCGGGCGGCGGCGTGCAGAGCGGCAAATTACCATTGTTACAATAACGTACAATTATTCCACATGTACCAAGAAGCTCGATTTCGCCCCGTCAGCGTCAGTGCGCAAGGCAGCGCGCGCGGCGGCGCGAGAGGCGATGATAAGGCGAGGCCACAGCCGAGGCAGTGCTCTCCCAGCAGCGCTCTTCCGCGCACGCGCCGCCCTCGACTCCAGCCAGCCAGCCACACAGGTGAGGCGCCCTCCGCACGCATTGCTGCGCTTCAATTGGTGCCAGTTTCATTCATTACAATGGCAGTTCTATATTAAGTCGCTTATGAATATTAACATTCTTAAAATCATTCTTCTTATATTTTCATTAAATTTCACACATATACACAATTCACCACGGTAATGAACAAAGAATGCATTCAAAACTAAGTACATCATCATAAAAGTAGGTCAGAATATCCTCGCACTGTTCCTCATTAGTTCTTTCATTTTATCATCATTTAATATACATACATACATATACATAATATGCATATACATACATACATTTTATCATACATTTAATTTAAACGTTATATGATTTTAAAATGCCTGTCCAGAATTGATCATACAATCACATATAATAAAAAGCGACCATATTCAAGAGGCAGTGTTTTGTTTGAACGGCGTCTCAATTCGCTGCCTGGAATGTTTATCAGATAATCAGGAGAAATCGCATACTTTTGGGAAAGTGAAGTGCATATTAATTTTACTCGTGAGTTAAACTTTAAGTAAAACATTTTCTCATAGAATATTCGCAGATATAAAGAAATTATTAAAACGTAGATCTCAAGGATTGCATTTCAACAGTTGTTGAGCAATTACTAAGTATTTATTGAGTTTACTTTTGCAAAAGAGTGCTAAGAACGTTACTATCCACGCGTCATACAGCCTTCTACACCTTCATAATGTATCCATGCGAATATCAATCGTTTACTAGGGCACAGCTTTCAACAAAATGTCAGATTGATTATGATTGGCTTTCGATCCTCCACAGTTTGTCTCTGCAAAATGTCCGAGTCCCGTTCAGCAATGTCAGGGGATCAAATGTTAAGTGTTCGGGGACGAGCTTTCGAAGCAAAGCAATAGTACTAAAATAGTGACTTGACGGTCCGGGGGACGCCGCGTCCTGGACAGAGTTGCCAACATTACCGTGATCATACTACGAAAGTACGATAGCAAGCTCATTTTGTAATTTCTTCCTTTCTTGTTCCCTGTGCATTTTAATTTTAAATTATTATCACGATCTTTAAAAGTATATTTTGTACTATATCCCGAACATTTCTACGTCAACGAATGCCAGTAATAACAATGAAAATATTAGTAATAGCAATTAAAATTAAAATAATAGTAATTATTGTATATATATATATATATATATATATATATATATATATATATATATATATTTATATAATTAAATGTAATACTATGTGTCAAACATTAAAAAACTGATCTTAACTCTATCTCATTAAGTAAGTTTTCATTTCGTCTTTCTTTTGTAGAGGATTTTATGTACATTGTTTTATACTGTCCAACAACGGTCAGCTAGTAGGGATGTTCACCACAATCTCTAATATCATGTGTCAAACATTGAAATAATTTGATAAAACTGTTCACAATGTCATTAATTGGTAACACTAGTCATTGCTAGTGGTTCAGTCTATGATAGTGAGAAAGCAATTTCTCCGATAGTGATAACTTAAGGTCCTTGAAGTTAAGTATTGTGTTTATAAAAACTTTTCAATAATCACATGAGATTTTCTGTTTTTAGAAAAAGGTATCAATGGTTGCTCAGTGATAAAACTCCATCTCTTACATAACACGATATTGAATCATTCCACATATCTAGATAGGATAATTCCTTAAGTTCACGCACTTGTATCATTATATTTAGAAGAGATCAACTCTTTACAGATCTCAATTTCTCGTTTTAGAATATAACAAATAATAATAACAATAATAATAATATAATGATAACAGTAACCTCAGAAGACGATCATCGTAATTAAAGTAAAATAGTACTATAATGTAGGGGATAGGTTAAGGAGAAGAAAATTCATTAGGCGCATGTCATTAATGGAATTAATATTCATTGTATTGAAGAAACTGAATATCAACAAATCATTTATTTTCTCATATCAATTTTTTTAAATTAAAAATTGTCAGCAAACTCTCAATTTACTTGCACGTAAAACTATATAAATTACAAACATAATAAAATCAAAAATGTCAGAGTCTCGAAACTTATTTAAATATCAGGAGGTAAGACCAGTAATACGTCTTCTGTTAAAAGGAAATACATCGTATCCTCACTTTCCAGGTTTGCTGGCCTTACATGTCTTATTTTGGACTACCACAACTTAAAGAAACATGAAATAATTTGAAAAATAAGAAGTTCGCAATATCATTAACTTATGCTCATGTATTTCATTGAATATATGAATTGTATACCCAGAATGATTGTAAATTTTATAATTTTTTTAAATATAAAAAGCGAACTGAAGCTTCAATAAGTTGTATGATAAAGTATTCTTAATGTTTTGGGCGAAATCTACTTTGCTTTTACAAAGAAAGGTTGACGTGTTCACAAAAGAAGAATAGCGATTATGAAGTTAGATTAGAAGGTTAAAACTAGAAAAATATAGGACTAAAACATGTGTTCATTCTATGCCAAACACTAATTGACATTGGTGCGAATTCGCAAAACAGACAGCGTACAATACTAGAAAAATCCGCACTAAGTCTTTAAGCAAAGATCTAATCTTCCAAACTCCCCATTACATTATTATATCCCGTAAATTCGGTTTCCATTTCGGATTTTCGCACTACTATAATTTCATTTCGCATGCGTCGTGTGAATTACGTTATCGCACGCGAGTCATATGCTGCATAAATCGTGTGCTGGCCAGATGACACCTCAGGGTTGTAAGAAGGTAACACGCGTGTTTTCTTGTCGATGAATCAATCCCCACCCGACTGAGATAAATAACCGTCGTATTCTCATGATGTGATGATTTATCTCGGAATTTTAAAATATCTCGAATAATCAGTGAAACTACGCCATTCTACGCAATGATTCACTACATATTCTCGAGAAATAAAGTACAAAATTACAAAACTTTTATGATTCTGCATCATTCGCGAGACTTCTCGGATATTGTGACGGCAGCAAAGTTCGTTTGTCAATCATACTTCAGATTAAATTTCATAATCGTCTAAGGCATGAAGAAGCGTCGAAAATTATTACCTTTTGCTAATGAAAACATGGTTGGACATTTCATATTACTGATATGATGACACACTTATGATATTTATCTCCTGAATATTAGAATCTTCTTGCATGCAGAGGGATTCAGCTGGTTCATAAATTCTAAAATTGAATGCGCATGGACGTGACCCGCATTGCACCTACGTCTAAGGTGTTGCCTATCAAACTCGGGCAATTGTTACGTGTGACTCTTAGCTACGAGTTTTCTCACTAGCTGTTAAATTAGTCTACGAAAAATAACTGAAGTGGTGAGTGGGAAAACCGTACAACTCCAAAATTGACATTTTTTTTTAAAAAATGGAGATAGCCAAAATCACTATTAAACGTGGCTCTTCCTCATGATATAACGCACAGCCCAACCAATACAATGTGTTCGCATTTAGGAGGCTCCCTATTACTATATTGAGTGAAAGAACGATATAACTCCTTGAGTTATATCGCTCTTCCACCCAATACCTAATGTTCTCCTTGCCGTTTGAATTCGAGACACCCATATGCAATCGACTCTCTGGACCTGCAATGTGAACATTGGTGGGAGGTATCATGGTTGTTTGTTAAGTAGTAAGAAGCAACGGTAGTTACGTATCTAATTACTACAGGTAAATTTCTACATAATGCTCATATTCGTGTTTGCGGACCATGTGACAGAGCCTTCGGAAACGTCAAACGAGTCTGTGATCAAATTTATTTACCAGAAGACTCTGGGCACATGATTGTAAAAAGTTGCCAATTAAAACCATTTATAATATCAGTAATGAAATATACAGATAAAACAGACTTCAAGAGCTGGTGACCAAATTAAAATAAAAGACTTGCCAATCAACTGTTCAAGGAAATAGTGAAACCTTAGATTCAAACTATAATCAGTTAATGTATGACAGTTCTACACCAGGTTACTTTTCGGTAAATAATTTTATCCAAGGACTAGCTACAAACACTTTTAAACGGTTCAAGTATCACGTCAGTGCATCGAACCGTAATACAGAAATCATTACTAATCAATGTGAAGGAGATCAATGACACAAAAAACGCAAAAAGTATAGGAGTGGCGAAATCTTGGAGTTTTACTATTATACTCCGAGAGAAGCAATGATAAGGAGGAATCATAATGAAATCATTACAGTTCTAAGATATAATTTTGTGTCAAAATTAATTAATAAAGTCATTTTCAATAAAATTAGCCAACAACTCAAAATTACAAATATTGAACGGAAAAACAGAATAACTTCAAAATCTATTTTGGCTGTACAGCTTCTCAGGATTCACGTTATTAAACTTCTTGTAGAGAGTCATTCTTTACAAATTTTCTGATATATTTGAATGTTGTAAAATGTACACAATTTATTTAAAATACATTTTTGTGTTTTCCTCAAAACAAAAAATTTGGAGTTGTACTGTTTTTCCACTCATCGGTTCAACATCTCTAACCCTCTCAATCTACCAATAGAGTGTAATATTTCATCTGAAACACACTGAAATACCACAATAATACTTTACGCAAAATATACTCATGAACTTCCGAGGTCTGCGATTCGAAGCGCTCTATTCAACTTATTTCTTTCATTTTATTTTAAAAAAATAATTTTAATTAAGTAAAGATCGGACCCAGCACGAGAAAACGTGCAGGCCACGGGCAGACATTGTCCCTGTGGGCGATTAGAGAGACATCAAAAGCGCGCACTCCGCCTCGAGTGTCCTTCAACACTCAGGTGAACTTTGGATTCCGCTCGTCGGAAGCAAGTCATCGAAAACAAACTGCGCGTGCCTCGCGAACAGCGAGATTCATCAGAAACGCAGTAGCACCTAACAACACAACCTCCTTCACCGTGATGCTGTTACCACGTGCGATTAGCGCTGAGTGCAGGAAGACAATGACATTTCATTGAGATAAATCCACTCCAAGGTCGTACGATAGCGCCGTGCCCAAACACTAACGTTAAAATTGTTTCCCACCTTCATTATACGAACAGAGCATCCAGATTTCGCCTGAGTTCCCCTTGACATTTCCTCTTAGAGTATGTAAACAAAAAGGGTATTAGTTTTGACGTATACGAAGAGGAATTTATAAAAATAATACATCACATTACATAATGCAATTCAAAATGTGCTTAAAATCCATTCGACCTCAAAGCTGAAAAACAATGAAGTAAAAAATTACTTAAAATGAAAATATAATTATTCTGCAATATATGTATTTTGGCGCTTTGATTCCCAAGACTTCAGAAGGCGATAAGGAATCGAAATGCAGAGAGGACCCTTCATTTCATTTTGTTCAGGTAGCTCCACATCTCTCCAAACGGCAGTCCCAAGGAGAATTGCACATTCACTAATGATAATGATGATAATAATAATAAGAGGAGGAGGAGAAAAACATTCTTGAAAACAGCTCCAAATTTTTCAATGAAAATTGCCATTTCTAACAAGGTCCTACTGTCATTTAATATTCTTCAAATAATATTTCCGCAAATATTGCTATGTAGGAAACCAAAACATTAAGAAAAAAATTAAAATATGTACTTTTGAGGGCGATAGATGGCAACTGGTAAGAGTATGTGGCAAGTCCGATTAGCTAGCGGAGATTAAAGAAATTAGAAAAGTAATGTGGGAAAGTCTGTGTCATTCTAGCACTTCTAGCTAATTGACTATATCAAAGGCTCACTTTTTTCTATAATGCGATGATAAACAAGTTTCTCCCCTGTGATTGGGTGTTTAATGTGATCTCTAAAAAACAAAATCAAATACAGTGATATTGAAATGGCACTAACTTATTGAGTTCTTAAATACTAGTTTTATTATTATTTTCTGCGACCAGTCTCTTATTAATAATTTTTGCAGATTCTTCAAATTCCTGACTTCCTCTACTTCTTCATACATTCAAAACATTTTAGTGTCATCTATATACCCCGTCAGTTACTCCCGTTTGCACTGTTGGAACACTTTTCTCCTTCCTTTTTTTGGTTGGTCAGTGCAGTCATTTCCTTTTGTTTTGGAAGATAATTTCATGATATTTACGATGTACTAGCCAGATGGAATTTTGCTTGTATAAAATTCGCATTATGCGTTAATGAAGTGTTCAGGAGCGATAAAATTGCAATATACAAGCGGGAAAAGGTTTTCCAGTGGTACGTTTTATCAGTACCTTCCATTTGCCGTAAATGATACAAAATCTGAAATGAATTTCTAACTCCAAAATAAGAGTGCTATTGAAATTCACTGTCGGAAGGCGAAGTATTTCACCCGAAAAGACAGCGATGGAGATTTCTCTACAACCAATCGTCTAATGTTTTTTTAATGTATTTGAATGAAAACCTATAACTTTGGTTCACTGAAACCCTATATTTATTATATCCAAGATCACCATATCCAAAGTCGACTGTTCAAATTAGCAATATGTAATGTAGTACATACAGAATATATAATATGTATAAAGTACTTATATTGTAGATCGGTGAGGTCTTAATAAATGAAAAATTAAGTAATTCTGACGCTAATTTACATTTCTGATATAATAATTTAACAACAAACACTTCACTTGTTCATATCAAAACAGCTAAAGATTATAACTCATTCTCTGTATCCTGTATGGCACTTTTATCGGTTAATATATTGGGGGTATTGCTCTAATGGATCACTCCACCTGCAATGGATGCGATCAACATATCACACACTTTATAATAGAACAGGTCGAGTTTGTAGCAAGAAGAGGAGTCGCAAATTTGAATGATAAATGATTTCAACTCCCAGGTTAATTTTAGAATTCAATTATCACTTTGGCCTGGAAATCATGTTTATTTAACTATTACGAAACGACATACGAATTAAATGTTGGTAGATGAAGTGAGGGTAAGAGGTAAATTACGCATTTTTAAATTACTATGTCAAAAGCACTTCGGTACGGGTGTACATTACTTTGTAGTTCGAATAAATGGAAGAACATAACCCTGGTATCATTTACAATATGTCATTCGGCAGCCTGTTGAATCATGATCCATCATTTGTTATTCAGTGCCTTTACTTCTTGTTTCATTTCCTTTGCAGTTAGTGTCCTGCAAAAAGGTACTTTGGTGTTTGATTACTCCGAAGTTACATTTTCCAATCAATAAACAGTTAAGTGAAGTACTAGTTTTCCAGAATGAGAGCTATAAACTAAATTTGGAAACGAAATGATATTAGTTTTTATTCTCGCATGACAATAATGGAGTACCTATTTTGAATAAAAATGATCAGATCATTCATAAGATATACTTCGCCCAAATTTTAGGTGTTATTTACGTGTGAGTCGTATCCCTTCTTCAACATTATCAGATCTTTTCTATCCCACCGCACCTTCCAAATCAAATATCAAAACGCAGACCCCGCGCCCACCACCACGAAGTCCGTAGCGTTCCAGGAGGGCTCCGGCGGCGTCGGCAGGGTAGTTCAGCCCGAGTCCCCCCAGGCGGCTTTGGGATGGCGTAGGGTTGGCAACACGCGCGCCGAACAGCATGGCGCTGAACGCCTGCCACCCAGGCGCCCCCGCCCCCGCGCCGCGCAGCTGCCCGCCCCGCGCCGCCCCATGGGAAGCCGACCGCCCGCGCCCGCGGCGTGCACGCTGCCTCCCATGGCGCTACTGCAAGAGAACGGCCAATTGTAACGAACAGATGCAGGCATGAGTTTTCTACCTTACTTGGAATGCCCGCCGCGCCAGTGCACCCTGCTCCATGGCGCTACCTGCAAGAGAACGCCATTGTACGACAGATGCAAGGGCATGAGTTTCTACCTATTGGACTGCCCGCCCGCGCCGCGCGCCGGTGGCACGTTGCGCTCCACTGGCGACATGCAAGGAACGGCCTATTGTACGAACAGATGCATGGGCATGAGTTTCTACCCTATTGGGGAAATGCCCGCCCGCGGCCGTGCACGCTGCCTCCATGGCGCGTACCTGCAAGAGAACGACATTGTAACGAACAGATGCAGGGCATGAGTGTTTCTACGCTATTGAATGCCGCGCCCGCGTAGCAGTGCACCCTGCCTCCATGGGCGCTTACCCTGCACAGAGAACGGGCCATTGTTTACGAACAGATGCAGGGCAATGAGTTTCCTACGCTATTGGAAATAGCCGCCCGCGCCCGTGCACGCTGCCTCCATGGGCTAGCCTGCAAGAGAAACGGGCCACTTGTACGAACAGATGACAGGGCATGCGAGTTTCTACCCTTGGAATGCCGCCGCCGCGCCCGCGTCCCGTGCACGTTGGCCTCCATGGCGCTACTGCAATGAGAACGGCCATTGTACGAACAGATGCAGGGCATGAGTTTCTTCCCGGCGCCCACCCCCGTAAGAAAAATTTTTTAATAAGTTGGACAGTACAATCAATGAATCAATTAATATTTTTTTACATAACCGGCCCGCGCCCGTGCACCTTGCCTCCATGGCGCTACCTTGCAAGAGAGAACGGACTCATGTACGAAAGATGCAGGGGCATGAGTTTCTACCCCTTATTGGAATGCCCGCCCGCCGCCAGTGCCCCCTGCCTCCATGGCGCTACCTGGCAAGAGAACGGCCATTGTAACGAACAGATGCAGGGCATGAGTTTCTACCCTATGTGGAATGCCCGCCCGCGCCGTGCACGCGTGCCTCCATGCGCGCTACTGGCAAGAGAACGGCCATTGTACGAACAGAACTTGCAGGGCATGAGTTTCTACCCTATTGGAATGCCGCCCGCGCGCGGGCCCGTGCACGTTGCCCTCCATGGCGCTACCTGCAAGAGAACGGGCCATTGTACGAACGAGCAGGCATGAGTTTCTACCCTATTGGAATGCCCGCCCCGCGCCCGGTGCACGCTGCTACTCCCATGGCGCTACCTGCAAGAGAACGACCATTGTACGAACAGATGCAGGGCATGAGTTTCTACCCATTGGAATGCCCCGCCCGCGCCAGTGCAACCCTGCCTCCAGGCGCTACTGCAAGAGACGGCCATTGTACGAACAAAGATTGCCCAGGGGCATGAGTTTCTACCCTATTGGAATTGGCCCGCCCGCGCCCGTGCACGCTGCCTGCCAGGCGCTACTTGCAAGAGAACGGCCATTGTACGAACAGATGCAGGGCATGAGGTTTCTACCCTATTGAATGCCCGCCCACGGCCGGCGCCCGTGCACGTTGCCTCCATGGCGCTACCTGCCAAGAGAACTGGCCATTGTACGAACAGATGCCAGGGCATGAGTTCTACCCTATTTGGAATGCCCGCCCGCCGCCCGTGCACGCTGCCTCATGGCGCTACCGTGAAAGAGAACGACATTGTACGAACAGATGCAGGCATGTGGTTTCTACCTATGGAATGCCCCGCCCGCGCGCCCGTGCACGCTGCCTCCCCCATGGGGGCGCTACCTGGCAACAGAACAGATGGATATGTCCGCCTTCCCGCCCCCCAATCTTCTTAGTCATTACCAGCTCCCGACGTGCATTACCGTGGTCACCTGTCGCTCGTGAACCTTACTAGTCTAGCTGATTTCGTCACAGACGCTCCTCTCATATGTTGTTTTTTAACAGATGCGTTTTGTCAACATAGGCTTTGTGTCACATCTGTTTTGCTCACTAGCAACGCAGCAAACTAATTTGCTCTCTTTAGAAGACTGAGCGATCGCAGTTTACCGATCTCTTCGGTTCGCGCGTCTCAGACCACAAGTCTATAGTCTCTGAATAATAACTTCATACGGTAACACGTCAACTGTGCAATGCAGCCGCGTCGGCAAAGTTTACACCATCCGCAGTGCCACCATCATTCAAAAAAGTACGCTCAGGTCCAGTTGGCTGGCTCCGAGAGCGCCGTATCTTCTTATTACCAGGTTTAATGTTCTAAGTAGTATTTACTAGTAATACAACTTACCCATTTAGCGTTATTAAATAAGTTTTTAATAATAAATAGGAAACAAATAACCGTATTTTCCTTATTGCATACTAGACGTGTGTAGATAAGAATGCAATTTGTGTAATGCTTGCAAGAAAAAAAACGGCGATATCATGAGACAAGAACTAATTGTCTGTGTACACGACTGACGTACTACTGGTAGCCACCAGCTGGATATTGGCTTTTTCATTTTATGTAGGAACAATCACATCTATTAAGACGTTGTATAGTTAGATGTCCACGTTTTCTGGGGTCCTTGACATCGGAAAAAGTTTTTTTTCATGGCAAGAACGTCCGTGTGTGAATGAACGCAAGCGCTAAACTGTAACACGATTTTCACCAAGCTTGATATTTGCGCAGACTGAAATGGATGATGCAACGCCTCTTTATCTTGAAAATAATGTTTGATGTTTGGAGTACTTTAAATGAAGCATTCAACGTCGTTTTTCAAAACTTTTCTAAAAAAAATGCTACAATTTTTTCCTGTAAATTTTTGCTTTTCTATTGCAAATGACGCTTCCTATTCTCAAACAATTGATTGTTTAAATGCGGCAGTATATTTCTTTTGTAAGCTTCAAATAGTTTTTGTTGCGTAATTTTTGCGTACAATATATGGCAATTTCAAGAACAAGATTTGTAAAAAAACAGCTTTTTTTTTTGTAATAATGAAAACTGTGTTTACAAAATTGTCATTAAGTCGATTTTCGATAGGACATAATATTTCGAAATTGTTTTCGTCCATAGGGTTACAAATAATTGTAAGACTAACTTTCTTGTTTTTCACTAGTAGTTTATATTTTGACTAAGAACATTACAACAATGCTATAGCGAGAATACAAAATAAATTAAAATAACAACAATAAAATGAATTACGTAGTTTGAAAAAACAGTTGATTTTTGTATTTCTTCTCTCAGAAATGGCATCATAATGAATATTAGAAGTCCTACTTAACGGATCCACTGCAATTTTCAGTTCCTGTCTAGAGAGATACATCGCCTCAGCCGCGCTGTTGCTTCAAGTAATTGCGAAACATATGGCAATAATGCTTTAGTCCTGAAAGTGGCAGAACTGTATTTTCATTCTTCAATTGATGTAAACACAAAATGTTTTTTAGTTTCCGTTTAGATGAAATGAATAAAAATATCACTTTTACTCACACTAATTTTTTTTTATTTAAAAACAAAAGAATTGCGAAAATCTATTTTTTAACAAAATAATAAGTAGAATATGTATGTGTAGAATTAATTCTTGACATTGAATTGATTTCCAGTGGAAGGTATCCCATCGCGTTACTCTTCATCTACTTCTTCAGTACTATAACAAAAAGCAAGTATTATTTGGCGTGTTACTGCAAGTGGGTAGTTTTAGTAGCTGAGGGCTAATTGTTTCAGTTATATTTGGTTGAGATCTATCTGGGGGTTGTTAGGGGCTGAGTTCTGGTTAGTCGATGGATGTCTGCACTATTGTCTAGGATGATTGAGGGGCTAAGTGGTTTGGAATGGTTTTCAAGGCGCTGGAGATAGTTTGAGCTGATAAATTCTATTCTTTCCAAGACAGTGGGCATTTTTAATGTCCCTTGGTGCAGTGCTGCATTTGTGGATGAACCATGTGTGCTGCGCGAATCATTCTTAAGGTCTTGGATTGAAATCTCTGGATGATCGAGAGATTACTCTTTGCTTGCTGTGCCCCAGATTTGGATGCCGTAGGTCCATATTGGGATTACGATAGCTTTTATAGTATCAACAGTTTATAATTCCAGTTGATAGTTTTGAGTGGTATTCCTATAATCCAGTATAGTTTTCTATTTGAGTTTGAAAGGTGCTTTTTTTTGGCTAAGATGTGATGCTTCCCATGTTAGCCGTTTGTCTAGATGTATTCCCCAAGTATTTTACACTTTCACCTGTACATATGGATTGTTTGTTGATGTGGGAACAGTAGGGCATTTTGTTTTTTCTCAGGTAAAGGTTATATGGACTGTGATTTATTTTCGTTGATTTTTATGTTGCCACCTTTTTGGCCAATCTTTTCAATCATTATGAGATGTTCTTTAAATGTCTTGATGCGACATTGGGTCGTCATCGAAGCTAGATGGGCCGTATCATCTGCAAAAGTGGCTATGGTTGTTTTTATCTGTTCTTTGGTAATTCAGTAGTATAAGCTGGTATAGGGAATAGGGCCGAGTACACTACCTTGTGGTACTCCGGCCTTGAATTGGATGGAATTCAGAATAATTCATTTTGATATTTGATTTGGAAGGTGCGGTGGATAGAAAAGATCTGATAATGTTGGAAGAAGGGATACGACTCACACGTAAATAACACTAAAATTTGGGCCGAAGTATATCTTATGAATGATCTGATCATTTTTATTCAAAATAGGTACTCCATTATTGTCATGCGAGAATAAAAACTAATATCATTTCGTTTCAAATTTAGTTTATAGCTCTCATTCTGGAAAACTAGTAACTTCACTTAACTGTTTATTGATTGGAAAATGTTAACTTCGGAGTAATCAAACCACCAAAGTACCTTTTTGCAGGACACTAACTGCAAAGGAAATGAAACAAGAAGTAAAGGCACTGAATAAACAATGATGGATCATGATTCAACAGGCTGCCGAATGACATATTGTAAATGATACCAGGGTTATGTCTTCCATTTATTCGACTAACAAAGTAATGTACACCCGTACCGAAGTGCTTTTGACATAGGTAATTTTAAAAATGCGTAAATTTAACCTCTTACCCTCACTTCATCTACCAAACATTTAATTCGTATGTCGTTTCGTAATAGTTAATAAACATGATTCCAGGCCAAAGTGATAATTGAATTCTAAAATTAACCTGGAGTTGAAATCATTTATCATTCAAATTTGCGACTCTCTTCTGCTACACAACTCGACCTGTTCTATTATAAAAGTGTGTGATATGTTGATGCGCATCCATTGCAGTGGAGTGATCCATTAGAGCAATCCCCCAATATATTAACCGATAAAAGTGCCATACAGGATACAGAGAATGAGTTATAATCTTTAGCTGTTTTGATATGAACAAGTGAAGTGTTTGTTGTTAAATTATTATATCAGAAATGTAAATTAGCGTCAGAATTACTTAATTTTTCATTTAATTAAGACCTACCGATCTACAATATAAGTACTTTATACATATTATATTTCTGTATGTACTACATTACATATTGCTAATTTGAACAGTCGACATTTGGATATGGTGATCTTGGATATAAATAAATATAGGGTTTCAGTGAACCAAAGTTATAGGTTTTCATTCAAATACATTAAAAAACATTAGACGATTGGTTGTAGAGAAATCTCCATCGCTGTCTTTCGGTGAAATACTTCGCCTTCCGACCAGTGATTTTCAATAGCACTCTTATTTTGGAGTTAGAAATTCATTTCAGATTTTGTAATCATTTACGGCAAATGGAAGGACTGATAAAACGTACCACTGGAAAACCTTTTCCCGCTTGTATATTGCAATTTATCGCTCCTGAACACTTCATTAACGCATAATGCGAATTTTATACAAGCAAAATTCCATCTGGCTAGTACATCGTAAATATCATGAAATTATCTTCCAAAACAAAAGGGAAATGACTGCACTGACCAACCAAAAAAAGGAAGGAGAAAAGTGTTCCAACAGTGCAAACGGAGTAACTGACGGGGTATATAGATGACACTAAAATGTTTTGAATGTATGAAGAAGTAGAGGAAGTCAGGAATTTGAAGAATCTGCAAAAATTATTAATAAGAGACTGGTCGCAGAAAATAATAATAAAACTAGTATTTAAGAACTCAATAAGTTTAGTGCATTTCAATATCACTGTATTTGATTGTTTTTTAGAGATCACATTAAACACCCAATCACAGGGGGAGAAACTTGTTTATCATCGCATTATAGAAAAAAGTGAGCCTTTGATATAGTCAATTAGCTAGAAGTGCTAGAATGACACAGACTTTCCCACATTACTTTTCTAATTTCTTTAATCTCCGCTAGCTAATCGGACTTGCCACATACTCTTACCAGTTGCCATCTATCGCCCTCAAAAGTACATATTTTAATTTTTTCTTAATGTTTTGGTTTCCTACATAGCAATATTTGCGGAAATATTATTTGAAGAATATTAAATGACAGTAGGACTTGTTAGAAATGGCAATTTTCATTGAAAAATTTGGAGCTGTTTTTCAAGAATGTTTTTCTCCTCCTCCTCTTATTATTATTATCATCATTATCATTAGTGAATGTGCAATTCTCCTTGGACTGCCCGTTTGGAGAGATGTGGAGCCTACCTGAACAAAATGAAATGAAGGGTCCTCTCTGCATTTCGATTCTATCGCCTTCTGAAGTCTTGGGAATTCAAAGCGCCAAAATACATATATTGGCAGAAATATTATATTTTCATTTTAAGTAATTTTTTACTTCATTGTTTTTCAGCTTTGAGGTCCGAATGGATTTTAAGCACATTTTGAAAA
>BOPP01000348.1:191470-214559 GCA_017312745.1 Gryllus bimaculatus | reverse complement strand
GTAAGAGAACGGGCCACTTGTACGAACAGATGCAGGGCATGAGTTTCTACCTTGGAATCCGGTCCCGCCCGCGCCGTGCACGTGTGCCTCCAATGGCGCTACACTGGCAATGAGAACGGCCATTGTAGAACAGAAATTGCAGGGCATGAGTTTCTACCCTATTGGAATGCCGCCCGCCCGCGCCCTGTGCACTTGCCTCCATGGCGCTACCTGCAAGAGGAACGGCCATGTACGAACAGATGCAGGGCATGAGTTTCTACCCTATTGGAAGCACCGCCCCGCGCCCGTGCACCCTCCTCCATGGCGCTACCTGCAAAGAGAACGGCCATTGTACGAACAGATGCAGGGCATGAGTTTCTACCGCTATTGGAATGCCCGCCCGCGCCAGTGCACGCCTGCCTCCAGCCGCTACTGCAAGAGACGGCCATTGTACGAACGATGCAGGGGCATGAGTTTCTACCCTATTGGAATGCCCGCCCGCGCCCGTGCACGTCTGCCTGCCATGGCGCTACCTTGCAAGAGAACGGCCATGTACGAACGAGCAGGGCATGACGGTTTCTACCCTATTGAATGCCCGCCCCGCGCGCCCGTGCACGTGCCCTCCATGGCGCTACCTGCAAGAGAACGACCATTTAACGAACAGATGCCAGGCATTGAGTTTCTACCCATTGGGAATGTCCCGCCCGCGCCACGTGCACCCTGCCTCCATGGCGCTACCGTGAAAGAAGCATGACGACAGATTCCCAGGGATAGTCTACCATGGAATCCCGCCCCGGACGTCAGCGCACTGCGACGGCCTTGGCATGCAGCATGAGTTTCTACCCTATGGCCACCGCCGTCATGCCTACCTGCGCACCTGCCAGAACGCCATTCCAGATTGAGCGAGTTCTCCATTGGTCGGCGCCGTCACCTCCCTCTGCCTACTGAGAGAGACTGAGAGGCAGGCATGGTTTCTACCCTGCGAACCGCCCCGTGCGTATGGCTACTGGCAACAGAGATGATATGTCCGCCTCCCGCCCCCCAAATCTTCTTTAGTCATTACCAGCTCCCGACGTGCATTACCGTGGTCACTTCGCTCGTGAACCTTACTAGTCTAGCTGATTTCGTCACAGACGCTCCTCTCATATGTTGTTTTTTAACAGATGGTTTTGTCAACATAGGCTTTGTGTCACATCTGTTTTGCTCACTAGCAACGCAGCAACTATTTGCTCTCTTTAGAAGACTGAGCGATCCGCACGTTACCGATCTCTTCTGTTCGCGCGTCTCAGACCACAAGTCTATAGTCTCTGAAAATTAACTTCATACGTAACACGTCAACTGTGCAATGCAGCCGCGTCTGCAAAGTTTACACCATCCGCAGTGCCACCGATCATTCAAAAAACCGACGCTCAGGTCCATTGGCTGGCTCCGAGAGCGCCGCATCTTCTTTATACCAGTCTTAATGTTTAAGTAGCTATTTAACTAGTAATACAACTACCCATTTAGCGTTATTAATAAGTTTTAATAATAAATAGGAAACAAATAACCGTATTTTCCTTATTGCAATACTAGACGTGTGTAGATAAGAAATGCAATTTTTGTAATGCTTGCAAAAAAAAACGGCGATATCATGAGACAAGACTAATTGTCTGTGTACACGCCGACGTACATACTGGTACTGCCGTGGATATTTGCTTTTCATTTATGTAGGAACAATAACATCTATTAAGACGTTGTATAGTTAGATGTCCACGTTTTCGGGGTCCTTGACATCGGAAAAAGTTTTTTATTCTATGGGCAGAACGTCCGTGTGTGAATGAACGCAAGCGGCTAAACTGTAACACGATTTTCACCAAGCTTGATTATTCGCAGACTGAAATGGGACTGATGCAACGCCTCTTTATCTGAAAATAATGTTTTGATTGTTTGGAGTACTTTAAATGAAGCATTCAACGCTCGTTTTCAAAACTTTTCCTAAAAAAAATGCTACACTTTTTTCCTGTATAAGATTTTTGCTTTTCTATTGCAAATGACGCTTCCTATTTCTCAAACAAATTGGATTGTTTAAATGCGGCAGTATATTTTCTTGTAGCTTCAAATAGTTTTTTTCGTAATTTTTGCGTACAATATATGGCAATTTCAAGAACAAGATTTGGTGTAAAAAAACAGCTTTTTTTTTTGTAAATAATGAAACACTGTGTTTACAAAAATGTCATTAAGTCCGATTTTATCGATAGGACACTAATTTTCGAAATTGTTTTCTCCATAGGTTACAATAATTGTAAAGACTAACTTTCTTGTTTTTCACTAGTAGTTTATATTTTGACTAAGAACATTACACAATGCTATAGCGAGAAACAAATAAATTTAAAACAACAATAAATGAATTACGATAGTTTGAAAAACAGTTGATTTTTTGTATTCTTTTCTCTCAGAAATGGCATCATAATGAATATTAGAAGTCCTACTTACGGATCAACTGCAATTTTCAGTTCCTTCTGGAGAGATAACATCGCCTCAGCCGCGCTGTTGCTTCAAGTATTGCAGAACATATGGATAATGCTTTAGTCCTGAAAGTGGCAGAACTGTTATTTTATTCTTCAATTGATGTAACACAAAATGTTTTTTAGTTTCGCGTTTAGATGAAATGAATAAAAATATCACTTTTACTCACACTAATTTTTTTTTTTAAAAACAAAAGAAATTTGCAAAATCTATTTTTTACAAAATAATAAGTAGAATATGTATGGTGTAGAATTAATTCTTGACATTGGGGAATTGATTTCCAGTGGAAGGTATCCCATCCGGTTACTCTTCATCTACTTCTTCATACTATAACAAAAAGCAAGGTATTATTTGGCGTTTACTGCAGTGGGATAGTTTAGTAGCTGAAGGGCTAATGTGTTTCAGTTTTTTGGTTGAGATCTATCTGGGGTTGTTAGGGGTGAGTTGCTGGTTAGTCGATGGATGTCTGCACTATTGTCTAAGGATGTTGAGGGCTAAGTGGTTTGGAATGGTTTTCAAGGCGCTGGAGATAGTTTTGAGCTGAATAAATTCTATTCTTTCCAAGGAGCAGTGGGGCATTTTTAATGTCCTTGGTGCAGTGCTGCATTTGTGATGAACACCATGTGTGCTGCGCGATCATGTCTTTAAGGTCTTGGATTGAAACTCTGGATGATCGAGAGATTACTCTCTTGCTTGCCGTGCCCCAGATTTGGTGATGCCGTAGGTCCATATTGGATTACGATAGCTTTTATAGTATCAACAGATTTTTATTCCAGTTGATAGTTTTGAGTGGATATCCTAGTATCAGTATAGTTTTCTTATTTTGAAGTTTGAAAGGTGCTTTTTTTTGGCTAAGATGTGATGCTTCCATGTTAGCCGTTTGTCTAGATGTATTCCCAAGTATTTTACAACTTTCACTGTACTATGGATTGTTGTTGATGTGGGACAGTAGGGCATTTTGTTTTTTCTCAGGTAAAGTTATAATGGACCGTGATTTATTTTCGTTGATTTTTATTTTGCCACCTTTTTGCCCAATCTTCAATCATTATGAGATGTTCTTGTAAATGTCTTGATGCGACATTAGGGTCGTCATCCGAAGCTAGTATGGGCCGTATCATCTGCAAAAGTGGCTATGGTTGTTTTATTCTGATTTTGGTATATCAGTAGTATACAGCTGGTATAGGGATAGGGCCGAGTACACTACCTTGTGGTACTCCGGCCTTGAATTGGATGGAACTCAGATAAATTCATGGCTCCGCCGTGGCGGCGCGCCTCTCCGAGAACCCCGACTGGTCCGTGCTGCTGCTCGAGGCCGGGGGGGACCCCCCTGCCGATTCGGACGTGCCCATCACGTGGGTCGCGCAGCAAAACACGCCCGTGGACTGGGCGTACAGGACGGAGCCCGACGAGAAAAGCTGCGGAGCCATCAAAGATGGACAGTGTCGCTGGCCTCGAGGCAAGGTAAGAGGATCTCTCATACTCAATTTCAATCACTTTCGTAAGAATAATTATAATATATATATATATATATATATATGTAGTGTCACTTTCGTTATGAAAGTATCATACACAATATAGTCTGACACCAAAATGCTGACATTGTAAATTATGCAGGATATCTCTAAACATAATGGCAACTTGACTTGAAAGAGAGCATTTTCATTACCAAATCTCACGTGCAATGGTGTATACTGTGCGTTCCTTATAATGTGGAAAATGTGGAGTCTTATTGGCAGCAGCACTTAAAGATGCGGTTTCACGAGGATCTGAATCAGATGACTCATGCTCAACAATAGTTTTCAATCATTTTTCCTAGAAATTTAAAACATTTAACAACCTAATTGTACATGTTATAAATAACTATAAATCAAGAAGTATAACTTAATTTTAAACACACTTTGAATGAAATATTATTTATCATACAAACATAAGTGAAGTAGACCTTAAAAACCTCCTGTTTGAGCCACAGATTCTTATATTCGAGGAAGTTTCCTGCAAAATCTTTTCAATCAAATACGTCTTC
Organism: Gryllus bimaculatus; assembly: GCA_017312745.1. Taxonomy (NCBI): domain Eukaryota; kingdom Metazoa; phylum Arthropoda; class Insecta; order Orthoptera; family Gryllidae; genus Gryllus; species Gryllus bimaculatus. Next base: position 210,052 of record BOPP01000348.1, on the reverse strand, counting down.
TTGCAAGAAGACGGGCCCCTTTCTATTTCTTCAGGACGCGCAATTGACATATTCCCCGTTGCGCCAGTCGCCGCAGCTGTAGTGGGAAGTGGCTGAGGTCAGCAGCTAATCTCTGCGCAACACTTGCGACATTTTACGGCGAGAGGAATCCTTTTTATTCACTTTAATGTACTAGTAGCGTTTACGACCTTATGTTTTGTTTACATATTGATTGAAAGTAACCCTCTAGAATTTTTCCACATTGCACTACTGTGTATTTAGGCTTGTGGTAAATGTTTTCATTTATCGTTTAGTAGTATTTTATTGCTAAGTATATGAGATTTCGTTTGGGCAGTCTTATTACAATTTTCGCTGAATATACTTGACGTCGTTTAATCAAGTGACTCAGCTTACTCTTTGTCAAACTGCCTTTTTTTTAGAATGCTGTATTAGAATGACTGGTCAATATTCTCTTTTAAAAGCCAATTTCCGAGACTTCAAGGGCGTTTTCTATGATAACGACTACTATGATAATGATTCAGCAGAAGCAATTTCTGATATGAGAGTAACTACTTATTATATATTTTTCATTAAGTTTACGAGCCACTTCATAAATACTGTTATGTAATGTCAGAACTATGGTACATTATTGTGGTCAACAATAATATGCATCATTATTTTAAGGATAAAATATTTTATATTCTTAACGTTCCATATTCGAAAGACCATATTGTATGACATTTAAATATAAAATAAACAAATTGATTAGTATGTACAAGGTATTATGTGCACAAAATATGCGTTATGTCAATCGAGAAATAAATATTTTCAGATATAATATACTTTATATGAAATATATCTGAAATAAGATTTAATCTGTACAGAAATGTGTGTTTTCAGAGGCCATCTGATTTTATTGCAAGGAGGAACTGTTTACTATTGGAAGAAAGAATGCCAAAACTATTGTAATGCTTTTACATATTGTGTTTTCCATTTCAGTAGATCATGATATTTATTGATATTTTATAATAGTTACCGCCACTTTATTTAAATTTTTTAGGGATATAATCATTCGGAAAAATGAAAATCGTAATCCAAATTGGTATTTTTTCGTGGTTACAATTTTAAATTATTGAAGCATTCTAAAGAGAATAAAAATGACAAAAGTAGTTTTAAAAAATAAAGTCAAAGACCTCAAAGAAAATTTTCTCTTGACGCCTCAATCAATGAAAAAAGTGTACTGAAATGGAAATAAATATAAAATATAGAAACGTATAACTGCACTGCTTAAACCCCAAGTATAAAAGCACTAACCAGCGTAATGTCTGATGACTTTGTGTGCGTGGATACAACTTACATGTATGAAAAATCAATTTAATAAATAATAATAATAATAATAATAATAATAATAATAATAATAAATTGGTCGGACCCGTGGCCAAGACGGTTGCTGCATCCGTCGTCTGCGCCAAGGGGGCTGCAGGTTCGAGTCCTGTGTATAAATGGTAGAATTTGTCATTGTTCCTTTACCTATCATTATCTCATACTTCACATTTCAAGGCGTAAGAACGTTGTCGCACTGGGATGCAGCTGAAAAGCTAAGCCTAGAAGAATTACACACTTAAATCGTATAGCGTAGTCAGCAATAGTCTATGGTCTATACGCTATAATAACAATAATAAGTATAACAACAATAACAACAACAATAACAATAACAACAACAATAACAACAATGTCTGCTGCAGATGCTGGGAGGCACGAGCAGCATCAACGCCAACGTGTACATCCGAGGGCACAAGTGCGACTACGACCACTGGGCGCAGATGGGCAACCCGGGCTGGGCGTACGAAGAGGTGCTGCCCTACTTCAAGAAGTCCGAGAACCTCGTGGACGACGAGCTGTTCGAGGTGGACGCGCGGGCCAGCCACTACCACTCGCAAGGCGGCCCGCTCAGCGTGCAGCACTTCCACCACGACGCCCCCGTGGGGCCCGCCGTGCTGGACGCCGGCGTCGAGCTCGGCCTGCCGCGCCTGCGGGACCTCAACGGCGCGCGGGCCGCCGGCGTCGGCCGCCTGCACGCCACGCTGGCGCAGGGCGAGCGGTGCAACAGCGCCAAGGCCTTCCTCGGAGGCGCCGCGGGCAGGCCCAACCTGCACCTGGCGCGGGGCGCCTTGGTGACGAGGGTGCTGGTCGACCCGGCCACCCGGCAGGCGCGCGGGGTGCGCTTTCGGCGCGGCGGGGAGGCGGAGCAGGACGTGCTCGTGCGCAAGGAAGTCGTCGTGTCGGGCGGGGCCGTCAACACCCCGCAACTCCTCATGCTGTCCGGCATCGGCCCGCGCGCGCACCTGGCGCAAGTGGGCGTGTCCCCGGTCATCGCCGACCTGCCCGTCGGAGAGAATCTGCACGACCACACCATGTACCTCGGACTGGTGCTCTCCTTGGACCCCCAACAGCCCTTCGACCCACTGGACGCGGCCTACGAGTACCTCAAAGACAAGACGGGGCCCTTCACTTCGGCTGGGATCACGGGTGTCTCCATGTTCTTCCACACCAAACAGAAGCTAGGGGTGGACGACGAGAAGGAATGCGTCAACATTCAAGTTCACATGTTCCTTGTTCACCGAAATAACACCATGGAGTTCGACGCATTTATGCAAAACGTGGGTTTTGACGATCACGTTCTGGAGCAATTTAGAGCTATTTGGCGGGAGAAAGACTTGTTAATTATTGCTCCGTTGTTGCTGTTGCCCAAGAGTCGAGGTCGAATTGAACTGAAGAGTACAAATCCAGAAGATCATCCGAAGATAACGTCGGGTTATTTTTATGACTCGGAAGACATAGAGACTCTCGTGGATGGAATTGAGGTGAGTAATAAAATCAAGGTAAAATATGAATGAGCGGTAATATGAACTAAAATCTATAATCAGAAAATTATGTTGTTTTCTTAATTCATCGAATAACGCATACTACATAATTGTAGTTAGCCATTGTTTTTAATTTGAAATTTTAAGAAATTTGACCAACAAGTAGTTATTAAATGCACTATCATAAATTAGGAAACAAATCAGTATAAAAAACTACTAATAGAGTGGTCATAACAAACAATATAAACTGACAGGGATTTCAAAACTGCCACATAATACAATAAGACGTCAGTAATATAAGGAAGAACCGACAATTGAAGAGCTCAGTAGAATATGGGGCTATGTCACATTTACATGTTTTTATGATATTGAGTCATTAGCATTAAATAATACATCAAATATTATAATGTTAGTTTAATATGTTATTTAAACCCTATATATATATATATATATATATATATATATATATATATATATATATATATATATATACATATATACACAAGTGTTCCGAGTTTACAAGAGTACTGAATTATATAATTAACCCTCTTTGTAAAATCATCAAATATCTCAGAACTTGGTCAATGTGGGATAGCCCCTTGTTCCACCGAACCCTTCAATCGTGACTGTTCGCTTAAAAACTAGAATTTCCGTAAAACCTAATGACAAATTGAATCGCTTGTTTTACTTTTAAACAAACAGCATACCAATAATACTGATATCCCCTAAAATGTCAGAGAATTTTGTCATGCACTAAAAAGTGACCGATAGTGCGGAAAGTCCAAATTTTTTTCGAATAAAGAACGATTTCAAAAAGAGAAAAATGTGTTCGATCTGGAAAGACCAAATTGCTATGTACGATTACAACGAATTTGCTAGTTTTAAAAAATTCTACATGGAGACTGGTATACTTTGATGAGGATTTTGGAGGACCTCAGTTTCTCTAAGATTGGCGCAAGGAATTTCGTGAAATCCTGGCTCGGCAGAAATTCTTCAACAAAATGAAAGATTTTGATAGAAAGTATTGATTGTTTTGTTTTCGATCACGTTAATTGCTACAGTAATTATTCCTATAAGTGTAGTACATATTATATCCTGGAATTTGTCTCCATCCCCGCAAACATTTCGGTTCCGGCATACACATCGGCTAGTAGAGTATATTCCATCTAGGTTTTTCCTCTCAGCGTGGCATCGCCACAACCGGGCCAAGCTCGAAGTATGCAACTGATCTATCGTAAGCCTGATAATGCAGAGCATGTGTGAATGTAAGATGGAAAGATGGCTCCTTTTTTAAGGCACTGCTTCTCCATTCACCTAGTATTGGTCGGAGAAACCACAACAAAAGCACGATGAGTACAGACGATCTCTAGAATTCTCTTCCAGACAACACGGCTGATTCCAATCTAGCAATCTCCTAGTGCCGGGAAGTAGAGTAGATAATACTTTTTCAGATGAACTAGTTAGCATTCTCGTAATAAACACACACTGGAATTCAGATATGATTTTTGTTCTTATTTTTCGATCACAACTGGATAATGAGCGTAGTGTATACATGGCAGTAATACTCCCTCAACTTATTTGTCGTTTGCCGTAATGTCGCTGCCACTGATGGCTTTTATTCCTTCGGCCAGGGGCTCGACGTCGTCAGTAACGGGAGTTCCCACACGGTCACCCCTCCGGGAAAGCATGGTCCTCGAATCACTTAACTTCCATGGCTTCACGGAGTGTAGTTGGCCCATTCGGCTAACATGAGCGGCAAAAATTTAGTAGCGCCTTTTTGGCAACTACATTCCTTAGCCATCGTTTGGGCGTGTGTGTATATGTAAATGTCTTGGAACGTGGCAGTCACCATTGCCTTTCATCCCTTCCGGCAGCGGCTCCGGGCCGCTAGTTCCCCATAGGCACCCATCCGGCCATCCGTGGCGCCTCGAATCGCTTAACCCCCGTGACTTGCGTGCCCACAGACCGCCGTCCGCCTGGGCTCGACGCGGGCGCTGCGGGCGCTGGGCGCGCGCTGGGAGCCCATCGTGCCCAGGGCGTGCGAGGGGCTGGCGTACGGCGCGCGCGACTTCTGGCGGTGCGCCGTCACGCAGCTGGCCGACACCGTCTACCACCCAGTGGGCACGGCCAAGATGGGCCCGGCGGCCGACGCCGGCGCCGTGGTGGATGCGCGTCTGCGCGTGCGCAGGGTCAAGGGGCTGCGCGTGGTCGACGCCTCCGTCATGCCCGTCGTGCCCAGCGGCAACACCAACGCGCCCACCATCATGGTGGCCGAGAAGGCCGCCGACATGATTAAGGAGGACTGGGCGCTGGGGAACGAACTGTGATAGGCGGGGAACAGGTGGACGCTGCTGATGCTCAGGGCCTGCAGCAGCTGTTCGGGTAACGTTCCACCTGGAGCCAAGTCCGTTGGGCAGCTGGCCTTCTGTCTGGTTGCTACCGGACGGTATTCGGTTTGTTGCCGTTAGATATATCTGCTTGCGTCTGGTATTGCAATGTTCGGTACAGGTCTGTCACTTTTGTAAGAATACTTAGTAGATGCCTAAGCTTTCGACTGGTATGACAGGTATGCTTCTGTTCGGTAGAATCAACTCCACTAAATATGTGGTTTTCTTTCTTGCAGCTACGAAGATTACACACTCCTACCAGACGGAAGAATAGTCGTGTCTAGTAGACGCAAATGCTTCTGTTTAGTCCATCTAGATAGTCCAGCAATGATAAGCAAGACTATGATTCTTTCTGTTTGTCTCCCATACTACCTTCGCCTTGTAGCAAAGACCACCAAGCGCGTGTGCTTCCGTTTACTATAGCCAAGTCCAGAAGGCCATTATTATCCGTTTCTTCCCCAGCAATTCGTTCTAGTCGCAAGCTTCCGACTTCAGAAGTAGTCCCATCCACAGTGCCACAGTGCCTAAACAGGGAATATATTGTTTCCTTATTCTGTTTTATCTTTTTGCGATAGTACTACACCAATCACCAAAGTGCGAACCACAAGAGTCAAACGATGTCATTTTCATTCCTTTCTTCCTTCCCTGCACACTTCTCGTGGCTGAGACTGGTTTTAGATCAAGTTTACTGACATTTTTCCTTCTTGACATCGGAATTACAAACACAAACATACATTTTTTCCAACCCCAATCTTTGAACTTGACTCAGATCATATACCCGTATATATAATAACCCGTAATAACTCGCCAATTACCACCCCCTCACTTCCCTCCGATTAAACAAAATACCTTCAAGGTAATCTGGCATAAATTTCATAAACCATTAAGTAATGAAACTCCTTAATTTAAAATCTTTAATAATCCTTTACAAATAGAGAAGTCAACACACTATTTCACGTCACACTCCAATCCACTAAAAAGCACACACACGTACTAAAACCGATAATCAAAACACACTACCCCCTGAAATTATAAATGCAATAAAAATCAAGAATAAAACTCGTAGGGCTATGAGCAAATACTACAAATCCCGATTTAAAAATAGAACTTAATCTAATCACAAAATTAGTCAAAAGACTAATAAAAAATTTTAATGATCGCCAATACGCAAGTAAAATCCAATCTCTCAATCCCCAATATAATTCGATATGAGAGTTCACAAAAAAATACTTAAAAAAAACGATAATACCACCTCTCAACAAGTTATCAGGTAAATCATATACATCAATAGAAAACGTCGAAGAGAGCTTCATTCTTCGAACCCACATTGACAACAAACAACACAAAACCACCCAGAACACATACAATAATTAAATCTATTGCGCAACCCCAATACGGACCCCATCAAAGAATACACTACACTTCACCAAATGAAATCAAAAGTATAACAAAAAACTTGCATAACAAAAAGTCTCCCGGGCATAACAACAAACAACTTTATAATAAAAAAAATCCCTCAAAGGCAATAGCATTTCTAACTTTATTTATATAATTATTGTCTGAGAAAAAGGCACTTCCCCCATTCATGGAAATACGCAATAGTTATTCCAGTACCAAAAACGCAACAATCGCCAATAGTTATAGACCAATACGTTTACTGCCCACCCTATCAAAGATATTAGAAAAAATGATATTAAAACGAGTAAGTAAACACTTAATAAGCACCAAAGCAATACCTAAAGAACAATTTGGTTTCATGAAACAAATCTCCCCGCAACACTAACCCTTGAGAACCACGGAAGACATGTACTCGTAATTTCAGAAAAAAAAAATCATACAATAGCCTTATTCATAGACATAACCCAAGCATCGATAGTCTGCCACGAAGCATCAAATTACAAAATCAGAAATGCTGCGATGCCTCACCGCCGAAATAATAAAAGACCTGACCTTTGCAGTTGCAGAAAACAATCATCAATCTAATCCCAAATTAATAATGGCAGGTTTACCCCAAGGCTCCCCCCTTTCACCCACTCTCTTCAACCTATACGTAGCCGATATCCCCCAATAAAACGGAATCCATATTGAACAATTTGCAGGCAATACAGCCATATTGTCATCCGGAACTACATTAACAGATATAAAAATGAGACTTCAAGTATCCCTAAATCAAATCCAAAGCTGGGCTTGCAAATTTAAATTTCTCCTGAATCCAACTAAAACTACAGCAAAAATTTGTACTCTGAGACGGTAAACGTCCCTCCCCCTTAATCATAAACAATGCTTAAACAAGCTGGTACCCTCCTAATAAACCAATCAAATATCTGGAATTAAACATTGACACGCGCTTTAATTAGAAACAACACATTGACATCAAAATTAACCAAGGCAGAAATAAATTACATCAACTCAAACCTCTTATAAATAGAAATAGCCAGCTGCCCTACAACACAGCTCTGATATTATACAAAACCCAAATAAGAGCCCTGTTGCTGTACGCTTGTCCGGAATGGTTAAATGCATCCAAAACCAACAATAAAAAAAACAAACCATACAAAATCAATACCTAAGGATAATAACAAAAGCAGCATGGTATGTTTCTAACAATCAACTACATAAAGAATTCTGCAGCAATTAACCCATTACATCTCTTACCTCTCCTATAACTTTTATATAAATATCATACAAAAACAGTCCCTATCCGAATTCACGCTGTGCAGAAACCCAACCGACAGCACAAGAATAAAAAACAAGTATCCCTTCCATGTGTTCCTTAAATTGTACTCTAAAATGTAATAAATAGAGGTGCTTCATAGGTTTCCTCAATCAATGTTTTAGCTGTAATAATCTAGTTATAAATTAGTTTCTAAGCAACAAATGCATGAGACAAAGTTATTGTAATAACCGAACCATCCCCTAAAAATGTAATAAATATATTTTAAAAAACTGACAATGTTCCAAATTTCCGAGATACTATACCTAATGTTGTGTAAAATAAAAAAAAATTGCAAGCAAACGAGGGTTTGGGCACGTGCCCCTTTTACGTTCCGGATGACTGGGGGCCGGTGGCAACTTGTTAACCAAATGAAATCGACGGTGTCACGTTGGGCTCAGCACCTTCACATTCAATGCACGTTCAATAGACACGATTTCGCGTCTCGGTAATTATTGAGGAAAGGAATGGATTTCATCTAGAGAGAGTTTATTTATCGAGCAAAATATTATCGACAACACCCACCTGTTTGAGTCCCACGTATGTCCACTCTAAAAATCAATGGACGATCTCGCTGTGGATATAAACAAATATTCTCGTAATAAATTCCAGAGTTCATCGAATCTGGAAGCAGATACATTCTATTAATTAGATCGCGGATGAGCAAGATACCTTCTAATAATTAAATACAGTAAATTAAAGATGTTGTCTGGTATCGAAAAATATATTTTGCTAATAATCGTTTCGAGCGCGTAGCGACCATCCTCAGAGCTAAAATAAAATTACATTTATAATTTAATTATATATATATATATATATATATATATATATATATATATATATATTATAAATTACATTTGTAATATACTTCCGAGCCAGGATTTCACGAAATTCCTTGCGCCAATCTTATAGAAACTGAGGTCCTCTAAACTCCTCATCTAAGTGATACCAGACTCCATGTAGAATTTTTTTAAACTAGCAAATACGTTGTAATCGTACATAGCAATTTGGGAGCTGTAGATCGAACAATATGTACCTGAAAAACAGTAAAGTGGTGATAGAGCACATTTATTAATGTGATTTTATTTCTGTAATTTTATTTTAGCTCTGAGGATGATCGCTACGCGCTAGAAACGATCCTTAGCAAAATAAGTTTTTCGATACCAAACAACATCTTTAATTTACAGTACTTAATTAGATACATTCTATTTAATATTTTCAGACTAAAAATTATTTTAAGTTATTAGTAGTTATAAAGAAACATTGCTTTTCTTGAAAATAGCCTTGAAATTAACTGGAAAAACAGGTCAATGTAACCGCGAATTCTGTTTTCTACTTTATACAGGTTTTGTTAAGTGCAATCCACACAGGTATATAGGAACGATAACTCTGAGGACGAATACCGACCTTCGTGGTTTGAGACAAGTAGAAACATGAAGGAAAAATAATGGAATTAATACAATATTCAAATGCTTCGTCAACCATACAAAAATCAAGGGAATTAAATTCATAACCACGCATCTTCTTATCCCTAAATGTATACTTTACACCTGATGAATTTTCGCTTTAATAGCTCGAATATTATTCGTTATACTTACTTCAGTATTTTTCCAAGATTGTAACTACTTAAACATACTTTAACAAAATACTTCGTTCTCTAAGGCCATTTTCTTTATAAAATTAATACATGGAAGATAACTATCAAAACAATGATATTTATTGAAGGAAAACCTGATCATAAAATATTAGCAAAAAATAAACATTTAATTTGTATCGTAATAGTCTCTACTAATTGCCTGAAACTTTTCCACTTCCTGGTTGTATCAAGTATATTACATTTATCTTAACAGTGTTCTCTATCATTCAGGAGATACTGCATATGAACAAAAACTGCACCTACTGCTTGAAAACCGTAGTGATACCAACAAGCTATAAGAAACAAGAAAATACAACACACACGAAACGGCAGGTTAGAGGAAAAGAAAACCAAATATTCAAGAATTTGAAAATTAAATGCGGAATGCAAAAACAAAAGGAAAGAACAAAACTTGCCTCTTAAAAATAATTAAGAACTAAAATATTTCTTTGATAAAAGAGTGCAAGGAAACACGTTCACTCAACAACCACAACTGGGATTAAACGAATCCAAGGAAGAAACGAGTTTACCATTCATTTAAAAGTTCACTTCCGTACACTTCCATGGTTTGGACGTTAGCTGAATTTTGGAAAGCACTTTGGCACATCGTTACAAGCAATTTTTTTGCATCTGTTCATATACAGCACACTTACGGAAGCATTTAACGCAAATGGGCAACCATGAACAACAAAAGAGAGTCGCATTGCCAGGAAAGGTGAACGTTAGCAGGATCTGCCACAATATGCGCGAGGTTGATTGCCTTTAAAGTGGGATAGGCGTATCCATCGTTTCCGCTGTGGCTCCCGGGAAAATACGAAGGATAAGGTTCGCCACATCCAGATCGGTGCATTTGCAAGCGAGAAGCAGAACTGCGATAGGTGGCGGACGCCACGGCAGGAAGACTACCTCCAAGTTGTGGTGAGTACTTCTTCAAATACATCTTCCGACCTAATAGCCCCAATGCCTCTTATAAGACTGGGCATCCATTTCAGTTTCGGGAAGTCAGATTCAGTGTGGAGAGCCAGACAGTGCTCAGTCTCTAGTCGACGAGGACCGTCAAAAATGGTAAGTGAGGTTCAATTCAATAAAAAACAAAATCATGCAGAAACATTTGAGGGTGTTATTATGCCGACCAAGATTTGACATGATGTCAAATAAGGATAATTCACTATTATGTATTTTCCTGCATCTGTAGTTTTTTTTACAAAACCCATAATTTATATAGTATAAAGTTTGAATTATTTTTAGGAATTTCTGAGGCTATGTTCTAACGTCAGTCTTAAAAAAGAGCACGAAAATTTGTGACAATCGCTAAATTATCAATGGGAAATTCTTCAAAGTATTACTATCCAGATTCTGGGGGGTAATATAATTATCTTACCTTCAGAAAATACTTCATCTGAATTCTTTAATTTTTTAAATATCTCGCGAATTTCGTGAATAACATCGAAATTAAACAAAAATTTAAAATTATATTTTGTTTTATTCGACTTTTTAACTTTTTCGAAACTTCTATTTGATATTATGATTTTGCTTATGAAACGGTCGTATTACGAATGTTTTTATAACTATCCAACATACCCATCAGAAAGACCGGAATATAAATATGTTTTCAAATGAAAATATGGTTTGAAAGGCCACGGAAAGCAAAAACATTACACAGAACGAAAGCATATGCTTCGTCTAGTTAAATTCGCATAGCTCCCCTCTCGCAGACAAGCACGTGGATCATGATAAACATGAAGCCAGCATTTAAATTTCTGGTTAAAGTAATGCTTTTGAATCAATCGGCAATTCTCTTCAATAAAGCACCATGTCCCAATTATGTTGCCTCATAAGAAAATAATTATTCATATTTAGCCACAGCAGTTCCCTAGCAAACGGGTGACGCACCAGTGGAAGAGATGTTATATTAAATCGATTTAGTCGCGATGGGCGATGGGCGACGGCCGTGGTGGCGGCGCGCCTCTCCGAGAACCCCGACTGGTCCGTGCTGGTGCTTGAGGCCGGGGGCGACCCGCCGCCAGACTCGGACGTCGGACGCAAGCCCTTGTTCGGCGCCTTGCAGAACACTGACGTCGACTGGGCGTACAGGAGCGAGCCCGATAACAGGAGCCGCTTGTACAAGCAGCAGGGGCGTCGCTGGCCACGGGGCAAGGTGCACGTGAGGCTGCGCCGCTTGCCAACGACGCTCTTTCGCTTCGGCCCCTGCGGACCTCGGAGGTCCTTCTCGTACACCAAGCGGGGCTTTCGGCGACCCCGGAGGGAAGAAAGGTCAAGGGACGCGCCGAGGTCGCTAAGGCTGAAGCTGCCTCGGTTCGGAGGGTTGCGGGTTCAAATCCCGCCTCGGGCATCCATGATTGTGTTGTCATTACGTTCCCTTTACAGTTACCCATCACTTTATGACCTAGAGGTTACAATATGACCTTAATAAATAAATAAAATCAGGAGATAGTACATCTTGTATGAAACTACCCAATATTCAAGTTCCGTGCCATTGAGAACACTGAGGTCTATTGGGCGCATGGTACTGCTAATGCTCCCTACTTTAGGAGCAGACGTACAAGCAACAGGGCTGCGGGTAGCGCAGGGGTACGTAATATTATTACATCCAGAATGTTTACGGCAACGAAATGGCAACGGTGCCTACCCACGATCTCAACGCCTCTGCCGCGTTCCAGGGAAGCGAAGAACAGCAAACTCGAATACTCCACGGTCCTTTCAATACAAAAGTTCACAACAAGTACGTGCCAAATTTTAGTCGCTAAATGTCAAAAAAAGCATGGCCTTTTTTACGAGAATGCTGTATTATAATTTTTCTACTGTCACTAAGTTTAAAAACTTTCCACGATAAAATTATTTCTGTATTATAACGTCTGACAAGTGAGTGTTTTCCTTTCTGACTACGACGGTATTTTTTCAGAATTCACATTCAAAATCATTGCATGAAAATCACTTGTTTTATAATATTCAAGTTATTAGGGTTTCCAATGGGTGGCTAATTTTTTCTCAACCTACTCAGGGAGCTTCGCGTGGACACTGTTTGCCCGCAAGGTTTTCTTTTGTGGTTTCCACGCAGCCGAGACGTGCGGTCGGAAATGAACGTCATGATACATCAGTCAAGTGCTGAAAAAGAAATCGAAGGTGTATCTTCAGTGATCTTCCCTTTTCTGACACTTAAGTTCTCAAATAAGAAACCCATTTTCTTTAAAACTGTTTTTTTCTAATTTCTATTGTACAATTTCGAAGAATCACATGATAATGAAACACAAATTATATAAAGCAGACATTTGAACACACAACTAACAACACAAATTATTTAAAGAATAACAAACATTTGAACACACTACTAACAAGAAAAATGTCATTCCTAGAATGTTTTTCCGTGTTCATCACATATTTGCAGTGCAGGTTTTTTAAAAATCGTGTAAAAAATGTACATGGTTTCTGCAGTAAAATATTGCTCCTAGCAGGTGGTGGAGTATGTCACCAATCGTAAAGTTGTGATGTTTGGAAAGGTTACAGATTTGCATCTGCAAAAACCATCAAAACTGCATTGTTTCTGAGTCTAGCCGGAAAACACGCTAAAATAGTTATTTATGATAAGAGATATCAAAATGTCATTTTATTTTGCAAATAGGAAAGGTTGCTTCATGGAGCTGATAGTGCGCGTGTTATGTAATCCTACGAGCAAAATAAAATCACTTCCATCACTAGTTACATACACAATTTTAGACAGCCTTGCTGAATTTCATTTTATTTGTAATTCCAATGTACAACTCATTTAAATGATTCATTGAGGCCGGTAGTACTTGCTTCGTACAGACGAAAGTATTTTATTTTGATTGTTGCATTCACAAATTTATCTGAACACTTGCACATCGACTCACCACTAGTGCCAAACGTTCAAGTTTTAGTACGCTATGCATGTGTGACGTCATGGATACTCACAGCGACCACAGACACAGAGCTTTCGTATAACAAATATATTTATTAACAAGAAAACAAAACAAATATATACACTTAATAATCTACTTAAACCCTAGCTCTGATAGACCTACTATCCCCTGATCGCGGGAGCGATCCAAAACCCGATTGAAGATGGTTTTGATTGTGGCATTCGCCACTCCTACTTTTGAAGCGCGCACAAAGCCTAGCTTCCGTGACCGGATGTCACGCTGGGACACAAAGTCCGTTCTGGCGCACCAACGGCTGGTTTGCCTCGATCGCAGGAGCGATCTTATCCGATTGAGAATCGGCGTGAATCGTGGCACTCAACCACTCTTCACCTCGGAGCACGCACACAGCATCGCTCCCCCGTGACCGCAGTCACCCAAGGACATAAAGTCCGCAGGCTTCGTCAACTAATGACTCCAGCCTCGCGAGCCTGGCTCGCATATGCACCGTCTTGGCGCCAAGTTTTGTGCACACGCACGAGGTTCTCCCACTGTCTCCAGAACCTGCCTACTGGCTCCGTACACTCTGTTATATAGGCGAGGCCCACGTGACCTCCTACGTCACGCCACTCCCTCGCTTGTTATAACAGTGAAAAGCTTCTATAAGCCGGAAGACACCCAAAGCCTTGTGTCTCCCGTCTCCGCGTTCTTCCCTTTACGGAAAAACCCTACTTCCTGTGACGAGACTAATCCTGCCAAGCGTCCCCAAATAGATGCCACGAGGCACGCTGGCTAATACGTTACACATGTTCTAAAACGACCGCTTATGCTGGAGGCTGTCAAGGAGTGTATTATACCAATTTATTTTTGTGAAAATGAAGGACAGTGAAAATAAATCATGGTAATGAATTTGTTCACGCCTGCAATAATTATACAAAGATACGATTAATCCCGAAATCACAAAATTTTGCGAATAAAAACAGTATTTCTTTTTTTAAGTCAAGACAAGGCAATTTTCAGTTGACAATTTGTAATCACACGTTTCCGTCATTTTATAATCATCTGATGACGGCCATAAAGACAAAATCTCAACGTAAGACATTCAATAAAGAATATTTACCTATTTTTAGTGTCTGAATATTTTCCAAAATCTTCTTATCTTATTGTTACTTCCCATCCTTGAAGTTCGCAAAGTGGTCGTGTTATAATAATAATAATAATAATAATAATAATAATAATAATAAACAAAATATTACAACTTAATATTTCATACCTTTTATATTAATAAAAGTAAGTTATTGATCTCATTCATTGTTGACATTTAAGTGATGAAGAGGAAGGTTTCCAAATTTATTTCCCTGAACTTGAACGAATGATTATTTCCTTTTGCTGTACTTCATTCTACAATCACTACATTCATATAATAATGCTAGAAGTGCTGGCTCATTCACTTTTTCCCCAGCGATCTTGTTGTCACCAACAAAAATTTTATTTTTAATAGGAACCACCGATTCGGCTCAACGCGGAGAGAACTTGCTGGCGCGCGTTGTAAACACGAAATTTCGTCTTACGATTTTTCGAATTTTAAATACTTCTTATTTTATTATATCAAACAGACAATAAATATAAGACGCAATATTCTCCTACCAAATGTGGAATAAAAATATAATCAGACAAGAAATGATCATTACTATTTATGCTATTAAATTAATTAAATAATGTATTAAATTAATAAAATATGGAACCTCTTGAGTTTTGCATTTGGGGTTTGGAACTTCGTAAATATTTGCAAGAGATAGAAGTTTTACACTCGTGAGAATGAGTACGTATTGAAAATGATAAACGCAATTCTTGAATGTGTGCTCTGATATCAATATGTATAAAAACCCTTGCCACACGAAATTATATTCTGATGTTCACACTGTTAATGTTTTCTTAACAACCTGTAGTGTTTTTTCTCTGGCATTAATGACAATCAACAAAACAATGAGTGAGTACGTAAAGAATAATCTAATTCGCCCCTGGCAAGCGCTAATGACTTCGTCTGCATTGGCAAACGACTTTGCTACCGGAAAATCAACGTCCTTGGAACTCACGGAAAAGACACAAGCGGATAAACGAGTTTAAGAACAAACTGACTGTTTTGAAAAAAATCTAATGTAGGGTTTAGATTATTTTTCTCACGCGTTAAGATTATTGCACGCGTGGAGAAACAGACAGGAAAGCCTTGAACATAGTACATGCAATTAAAAAAACAAACGAAAATGGAGACAGGAAGCGTTTATTTCCTTCTTTTCTGCGAGATTACAAAACTTTCTGTTCGTAATAATGTATCCGAGAACGTAAGACAAATAAAGTAATAATTTGAATAATTGTATTAATTTTATCATGATGCAATACTGAATCATATTAATAAATATTAATTAAATATACTACAATAATTACATTTCAACGTAAGAAACAACCACGAATGTTATTATATTTATTTAGAAATATATAGTTGCGTACGAACTGAGTCAGGCTGAGAAAAACTAGGAGGGGAATGCCCAAGGTGACACTCATGCACACTGTCACGTGGCACGACGTCGCACGCAGCGAGGTCGACGGCCTTCGCGCATCACAGGAGCAGCCGAGGAAACAAGAGGAGCCGGCGGGGGCGGAGGGGCTGACTTGATGCCACTCCGGAGCCCGCAGGACGCCAGCGGGCAAAGACTCCAAGAGGGTGGTAATGTATTTGAGCACTTTCTGAAATCGCGGACCAATCCGCGGTGTTGCGGATGGACTACATTGTTGGTTTTTTAATGATACGTTAATCTGAAATTCACTAGTTCGACACTCACGATGTTGCATTGAGTGTAATGTTATCGAAATTGTGAGATACTTAAGTAAGATTTAAAAGTCTTTTTCTGGAGAGGCGTGGGTCTCACTGGAAGCCGAAGTTTTCATTTGCGCATGGCGACGGTTTGCGAACAGCTGAGAAGCGTTGAAAGACAAGAACAAGACAGAAATTACTACATAGGGTTCAGAAATGTTTCAATAACAAAGTTTTAAAAGATGAGACAATATATCTTCAGGCATTTACCGAAGACAAAGGCAGGTAGACTCAACAGGTACAAGCAGATATAGGCGGTCATTGATAGACCCAAAAGAAACATGCAGAGATATACATACACACACAGAAAGTCATTGATATAGACAGGTAGGAGTAGACATACAGACACACGTAGACAGAACAGGTACGCAGAGGCATAGATAAATGCAGACTTACTCAACAGATTTAGACCACACAGAGTGTCAGTACGAAGATACGAGCTGACAAACAGACAGTTACGTAGATTCACAAAGAAACAGTGCTTCAAGACACTATGCACTCTGCCTCAGACTGATAAAAAGAGTCGTAGAAGGGCAGAATACGTTTAGAAAAGTCTTTACAAGAAACACTGATTCTGCGACGGCATGTGATGTCGGATTCTAGCAGAAATGATCGCAATAATACAAGTGCTGTTGATGGGAAAGGTAAATTGTCTCACCCTTACCTCCATTTTACATGGTTTCTCATATTTATAAGTCTAAAATGATTCTAACATATAACGAGTGTGAGTGGGATTTATGGAGATTAGCACTTATATCACAAGGAGATGTTCACATACTGGCTTCGTACGAGAAAGGAACGTGAGCAAATGCGCAACAAGATTTATGCAACTACCTCATAAACCACTAATGTACTTAAGTGGGAATCGAGCCAATGTCACAGAGATGGACAGCTTTACAAAATGCGTTCCGAGCACATAACACAAAAGGGAAACCAGCAAGGACAAAACGGGTGGACTTGTTGAACAAGGAAATGATTCGGACTTGACAGGAATTGTGATGCAGCTTGAAGCAATGGCATTCGTAAATAAAACTAGTTTTAATTACAATAATGAGGAGAAAGGTGTAAGTGAGAATGAAGCTTCGTGAGATGGTAAAATCTAGTCCCAAGAGAAATTAGTACAGACGTGTGAAATAACGATTCTGATCCAAAATAAAAATTATTCAATTAATTTCCACTTTTAATGGTGGCACAAGCGATAAAAATATATACATGTTTTCTTAAAATCAAAAGGTTTTTTAGTTTTCATTTTTTAACTTAAAAATTGGTTCACATATGCATTAGGATCAGAGTCAGCTTTAGGACAGAGTCATTATTTGCTTGGAAGCAAATTTCAATATTCCCAACGGCTGGGCACCTGCGACGGCGATGGCAACGAGGACGATACATTATGGCGGAGGAGGAAGAGGAAGAGGAAGAAGCCGCTTCTCTGGCTGCGCAGCGGACGCCACTGAACAGACTTGCCCGCGCCTCGCAGCTGCCCAGCTACCTCGCCCTCCTCCTCCTCCCCATCTCCTCCTCTCCTCCTCTCTCCCTCCCTCCTCCTCCTCTCTCCTCCTCCTCCTCCTCCCTCCTCCTCCTCCTCCTCTCCCCTCCGCCTCCTCCTCCTCCTCCCTCCTCCTCTACCTCCTCCTCCTCCTCGCTCTCCTCCTCCTCCTCCTCCTCCTCCTCCTCCTCCTCCTCTGCCTCCTCCTACCTCTCCTCCTCACCTCCTCCCTCCTCCTCTCTCCTCGCTCCTCCCTCTCCTCCTCTCTCTCTCCTCCTTCCTCTCTCCTCCTCCTCCTCTCTCCTCCTCCTCCTCCTCCTCCTGCTCCTCCTCCTCCTCTCCTCCTCCTCCTCCTCCTCCTCCTCCTCCTCTCCTCCTCCTCCTCCTCCTCCTCCTCCTCCTCCTCCTCCTCCCCTCCCGTCCTCCTCCTCCTCCTCCTCCTCCTCCTCCTCCTCCCTCCTTCCTCCTCCTCCTCTCCTCCTCCTCCTCCTCCTCCTCCTCCTCCTCCTCCTCCTCCTCCTCCTCCTCCTCCTCCTCCTCCTCTCCTCCTCCTCCTCCTCCTCTCCTCCTCCTCTCCTCCTCCTCCTCCTCCTCCTCCTCTTCTCTTCCTCTCTTCTCTCTTCCTCTCCTCTCCTCATCTCTCTCTTCCGTCCCTCTCTCTTCTTTGCTTCCTCTCTTTCGTTCTCCTTCCTGCTCCTCTGCCTTCCTCCTCTTCTCTTTCCTCCTCCTCTCCTCTGCCTCGCTTCCCT
>BOPP01000348.1:164445-189445 GCA_017312745.1 Gryllus bimaculatus | reverse complement strand
CATATATACCATATATACTACATATACCATCTTCCTCTCCTCTTCCTCTTCCTCTTCCTCTTCCTTTCCTCTTCCTCTTCCTCTTCCTCTTCCTCTTCCTCTTCCTCTTCCTCTTCCTCTTCCTCATTCCTCTGTTCTTACCTCTTCCTCTTTCCTACTCCTCTTCCTCTTCCTCTTCCTCTTCCTTCTTCCCTTCCTCTTTCTCTTCCTCTTCCTCTTCCTCTTCCTCTTCCTCTGCCTCTTCCTCTTCCTCTTCCTCTTCTTCCTCTTCGCTTCTTCCGCTTTCCTCTTCTTCCTCTTCCTCTTCTTCTCTTCCTCTTCTTCCTCTTCTCTCTTCCTTCCTCTTCCTCTTCTTCCTCTTCTCTTCTTCCTCTTCCTCTCTTCCATCTTCCTCTTCTTCCTCTTCCTCTTCCTCTTTTCTTCCTCTTCCTCTTCCTCTTCCTTCTTCCTCTTCCTCTTACCTCTTCCCTCTTCCTCTTTCCTCTTCCTCTTCTTTCCTCTTCCTCTTCCTCTTCCTCTTTCTTCTTCCGCTTTCCTCTTCCTCTTCTCTCTTCTTCTTCTCTTCTTCCTCTTCTTCTTCTTCTTCTTCTTTCTTCTTCTTCTTCTTCTCTTCCTCTTTTCTTCCTCTTCTTCTTCTTCCTCTGCTTCCTTTCTTCCTCTTCTTCTTCTCTTCTTCTTCTTCCTCTTCCTCTTCTTCCTCTTCCTCTTTCTTCTTCCTCTTCCTCTTCTTCCTCTTCCTCTTCTTCTTCCTCTTCCTCTCCGGGGGCGCCGCAGTCAAGCAGCTCCGCCAGGTGAGGACGCGTCGACGAGCTCGTGCGTGCGAGGCACGGGGATCTACTCCACAGCTTTGTGGGTCGGAGATACAGGACACTACGTCCATTTTTGGCAGAAATGAGATTATTGGCTCAATCATGTGAGCGCCTTGTTCTCTACCCAGAGGTATAGGACATGTGTCCTACATCAAGAAGTGTTGAAGTACAGTTCTTCTAAATACCACCAAGTCCACCACACGTCCAAAGTGAAACGTCTTTAAACTCATCTCCTGTAAAATTTCGTAAATGTGACGAAGTGACCTATACACCTCCTACTCACATATCTATGAACGTCTATGGGTAATACACCGCAAATCACGGTTGCATTTGAAGTAAACCAAGGCAATAGGCCAGTTTTATAACCAAGCGACTTTGGCGATTACGGCCATGTGTCGTTCAAACCTTTTCGTGGTATCAGCTCATAAAATACACGCAAACAAAACATATTCGATTTGAATGGAAGTGCTGGTCATCCGTTGCTTCAAATCATTTATTTCACTCGATTGTTCTTAATTTACAGCGATCGGTAACATTCCCAATGGACACTAGTAATTAAAGAGTGATTTTTCTTCCTTCTTGTTGCGTTATATCAATATAACAAAACAGTATTACGAAAACATGTGAATGGGTAGGATTGCAAACAGACGGTTGGTTGTGAAGTGATGAAACTCGAAGTAGCAAGGGTTTTCAGAAGAGCAATTTATTTTAAAATATTGCAACTGTATTATATTTCTTTCTAATAAAAGTGTGACGGCGTGTTGGTTGCCAAGACGTGAAAATCAAAGTACCAAGGAGTTTTCCGGTGAGCAAGGTATTTGAAAATATTGCAACTGATTTGTATTTATTATGTTGTTTTCTAATAAAAGTGTGCCGTGGTTTAATGTTTAATATGAACAATTGTATTCAATTGTCGAACACATTCCCTTCCAAATTTGTGAAAAATAGCAGTTTTGTTGACTAAACAATCATAAATCGGGGTAAGGGATGTTGTTAAGATAAATATCTCGCAGCCCACGATAACTTAATGAATTCTGAACTCTCGTAGATCCATCTCTGCTTCGCGAGATGATAGGTCTATGAAGAAGTTGATGTTATTGACAAAGAGTGCGAGTTCATTTTCGTTCTTTTCGGACTTACACCACACAGATGTCCAAACTTCCCTCTAGGTTCAGAATGAAGGCGTCACTATTTGTGCGGCGTGTTACACGAAAAAGGTAATGAACTAGTACTGCTCTTACAGACAATGCAAGTTTTCTTTTCACTTTGCTCGGGTTGTAGCTATTTCAGTATTTTAAGCTTTTGAGAGTGTTTACGCACTCATATTGTAAGTCCAGAAGCAATATCGATTCGTTTATTGTTGCGTCTGAAATATTCAAAGGTCTCTACAATCAACATTTCAGTCAGAATGTTCCTTCCTAATTTTACCTCACTGCCTGTAGGAGAAATTGTTTATAACAAATACTACTACTAATAGGTTGTAATGCGCTGAAACGTTTAGTAGATAAATTGTGAGTGGAGTATATTTGTATGTAATGTCCGAGGACAACGCACAAGATCAAGATGGCTTTTAACGAGTTCCTCACTTTTCCAGAAAACATTTTCGGAAAGAGTTACTTTGCGCCTAAATTTTGGTTTTCCCATTATAGAGATATTTTCAATAACTAGCAATATTTCTCGCTTCCAAATGAATACGAAAATTTAGGCTCGCGTCATCCAAAAACAATAGAAAAGTAAAAATAATCATTCAACATTAATTTTGTTTTCCATATTATTAGACGAGTTTGTGTAATTACTTTCGTTACTCATCTCGACATCAATACCTGAATGAAGATGTAAGTCTTTTACATTCAAAATCTCGCTTACATAACACTTATTTGGGCAAAACAAAACCAGAAATTACAGCGCTCAACAAACGATGAGCAGCGAAAGTAAGATACAAATGTGGCCTATCCGGAGCGAATCTACTGTCACAAAGAAACCCTTTCTCCAATAATTGTTTTTAAATATTCTATATTATCTAATTATGTTTATGATTTTACATCTCCGTTCTTCCATAATGTGTATTAATTATCTGTATAAACATGTTTTTACATTTTATTGCCATATAAATTGCACGCAATCCATTTAACTTGTTGAAATGGGATATCTGAAGAGTACAAGAAACTAAGAATGCTACAGAATAACACAGACTTTCCCGTAATAGTTTTCAATTTCCATTGGTCTCGGCAAGCTATTCGAACTTGCCACATACTCTTGCCAACTGCGATCTATCGCTGCCCAATTTTTTTTTCTTCTTAATTTTTCGGTTTTCTAATAATATAATGGAAATATTCTTAAAATAATAGTTTCGTTCCATTAATAGTAAATCGAAAAATTAAGACCATTTCAAAAAAAAGTTTTTGAGCGGCCATATGTGGCAGCAGGCAAGGAGTATGTGCAAGTTCGAATGCTACGAGACCAAAGGGAAATTAAAAACTATTACGGAAATCAGTGCCAATCTGTAGCGACACTTAATAAGGAATAAGATCCAAAAAAAATAATTTTACACCACATGTTACAATGTTTCACAGATTTCTTAACTTTCTCGCCGAATTGTCCACTGCGGTCCGTCCGTCCGTCCGGTCCGTCCGTCCTGTCCCGTCCGTCCGTTCGTCCGGTAAACCGTCCGTCCGTCCTCCGTCGTCCGTCCGTCCGCCGTCCGTCCGTCGCCTCGTTCCGTCTGTCCGCTGTCCGTCTGTCCGTCTGTCCGTATCTGTCCGTCGGTTCCGCTGCTGTCCGTCTGTCCGTCTGTCCGTCTGTCCGTCTGCCGTCTGTCCTTCTGTCCGTCGTCCGTCCTGTTCCGTCTCGTCCCGTCTGTCCGTCGCGTCCGTCCGTCCGTCCTGTCCGCCGTCGTCTGTCCGTCCTCTGTCCGTCCTGTCCTGTCCGTCGTCGTCTCGTCGCCCGTCGTCTCCGTCCGTCTGTGTCGTCTGCTCCGTCTGTCCGTCCGTCTGTCGTCCGTCTCTGTCCGTTCCGTCTGTCCGTCCGTCCGTCTGTATTTCGCCGTCCGCTGTCCGTCGTCCAGTCTGTCCGTCCGTCCTCTGTCGTCCGTCGTGTCCGTCCGTCGTCCGTCCGTCCGTCCACGTCGTCTGCCGTCCGTCTGTCCGTTCCGTCCGTCCGTCTCGTCGTCTGCTCCGTCCGTTCCGTCCTGCCGTCCTGTCGTCGCGTCCGTCCGTCCCGTCAGTCCGCCTCCGTCACGTCCTGTCCGTCCGTCTGTCCGTCTCCGTCCGTCTGTCCGTCCGGTCCGCTTGTCCTGTCCGCTCCGTCCGTTGTGTCCGTCCGTCCGTTCCGTCCGTCCGTCTGTCCGGTCCGTCCGTCCGTCGCCTCCGTCCTCCGCTCCGTCAGTCGTCCGTCTCCGCCGTCCGTTCCGTCCGTCTGTGGTGCCCGCCTACAGTCTTCTGAGTCAAGGATGCATTTTCACAAAATGATCGACCAATTAAAAGTAGTTTTGCCCCTGTATTTTTTTGCAGGGTTCTTTACCATAAACCAGACATTTTAACATTTTCTCCAAAATGGACTCCATTTTTTTTAAAATTAAACACCTCCTTCCTCGGAAGTGAAGTGAAGACATTCAAACGTTGCGGCGTCAGCCAACAACTGCATTTTTTCAGATAGAGATGTTTCTTAATGAAATTTATGGGGTCAAAACAAATCTTGAAATAAGGCCATGGACACTTTTTTCTAAAATATGAGTAGTTTTTTCGCAATTTTTCACGAATCAGACAATCTCGAAACCATTTGAAATACTATTTTTTTTTCAAAAACTAGTTGAATTTTTAATTTGTTCCCGGCATGTATCGAAGAATGGTAAAGAAAGTGGTGCTGGTCCCTTTTCGTCTAATTTGCCTTGAATTAGCTTTCACGCCAAACTCACCACGATTGGTAATGAATTTTACAAGTGATGCCTGAAATGTGTTAATATGGACAGACATTGCGTTATTAATAAACTTCCTTAACTGTTAGTGAGGCGAAAAAATACGGGGTCTTATAGCACCACTACTTTAATCTTAATCTTCATGGTTGAAACCGTAAAATAATTAAATTACGAAGTAATCTCAGTAATTTCTGTATCAATACAGAACACACACCCATGATTTAGGCACCACTTAATCTGATTTCCTTGTATATAAAATAAGATTATAGTTATATTTTGAACGATCATTGAAAGAATTGAAACTATTTGAAACGAATATGCTGTTATAAGTAGACATTTCTTTCACATATCACTATTTTAATTTATCATATCACACAATGCTCCTTTGTGATTCGGTGGTATGTAGAGGAATGCGCAAGCCGTTGTTCGAACGACGTAGCAGATTTTTCTTGAAAAATAATAAAACAATGTCAATGTCAGTATAATTTGTTCTATACATAAAAGCTGTTATTTGAAGACTTCTATACATCAATATGATTAAGTAGTACATTACATAACTGCATAACTTATACCAAGTAGTCATTAGTCCCGAATGAGAATAAATGTGTGTGCAATCTTCATTTGAGATAAACTACAAATGAGACACTACGTCGATACGCAAATGTTAGAGCAGCAAGAGAATAAAACTGATAGCCATGCTACATTTGTATAATAGTATATTAGTACAGACTTTCTCGCATTTCATGTAACGGCTGCGCAATGGTTACGGAGGAAATGTGAAAATAATTGATGATGCAGTTTTTTTTACGAAAGGCATTATGAAAGGGAATTACGAGAGGAAATTATGAGACAGAATTGGGAGGGAAATATGAAAAGACAAACCGAGGGAGTTAACATCTAGTTAATTAGAAAATCAATCAATCTCAATCATTAAAATTAGATAAAAAATAAAACATTATACGTACATCGGGCGTTAACTTGTTCTAATAATCTCGGGAGACAAATGAACTTCTACGGCATTTGCGGCTTCATGTAAAATTCTCCCCAAAATCAAAATATCAGAAGCCATTCACACGAGGTTTTTCGACTGCAGCTTTGCTATACTTTCAGTTTACAAAGTAATTATGTAATATTTGCAAGAAAGTAAAAATATTTTTAGCAAGCGTTATTAACATAGATCATCACTTAGAAAAGGGAGAAAATGTCAAGAGTTATAAAGGATAATTACCAATTACTTATAATGACTATTCCACTTATACCTATTAGTTTGGATCCAGCCACTTACGTTTTGTAGTAAGATGGTTACAAAACCAATCACCGACGCCTAAAATCGGAAAGTACACATGTATACACGAGTACAATATATATTTTTTTATCTATTTTTAAAGTTGTGTACATACTATTTAATCGATTTAAGACATTTATTCGTGGAATTGTCAAACTGAGTTTCATTCGTGGTTTAAAACTTCTCAGACAAGGCGCTCGACGCTGTGCGATTCGCGAACGTTCCAATACGTTTCTAACGGCAGGTGCAATTTTCTTAAGATAATTCCATGTAAACGCCGTCTCCTTAAGGCATCCATTATCAAGTTTATTTGGGCCTCCAAATCATTGCGATGTTTTGCTCTTCATGTGGGAGGGGGTGGTGGTGGGGGTGGGGGAAGGTCGCAACGGGGCGCGCTATCGTCTGCGCCAGGGGTGACCAGAGCCAGCGCGACTCGGCTTACCAACCGGCCTCCATTGTCGTCAATTGTCCTCTCGCCCTCCTTTGGGTTTTAAGTGTCCTCCTTTTAGTAAATGTTTAGTATTTGTTGTCATTATGTCATATCATGTCCAATACCTTCTACCAGTAGCGTAATGATATCATATTATATATATATATATATATATATATATATATATCCGGGCCCCATTCGTGAAAGTGTATGGCAAAACAGTGTTAAATAATAAAAATATCCCCTAAAAATAGGCCCTCTTTTACCCTGGCCCGACCGTTACGCCACTGACTTGTACGTTGTATCGTTTAATTTATAATGGAAAACATGAATTATTCTTTTTCTGAACGCTGACACACGCATATACGCTAGTATGTCTGTCTTGCGAATAAAAAGAAAGAAAAGAACAAATATACTTAAAATATTGAATGTAAGAAACGCAAAAATATTATTTCAATTATTATTATTATCAGTATGCCGTTGACATCTGCAATTTGGAAACGAATCTTTTCACTTATGAATCTCAATTGGTAAGAAGAAAGAAGTAGATCTGATATTATTATTATTATTATTATTATTATTATTATTATTATTCGAGAAAAACTATTGTCTTAATTTTGACAGACTTCTGCGCTTCAGGCTTTTGCGATTTTATAAAAGATAATAATGCTTTCCTGTAATCTAGCAGAAGCGAAAAAAAATCCTTTTTTCTCCCTTTTTTCTTTTTTTGCTTATTGAGCGTCCTCCAATTTACATGGCAACTCTAAGCATGGCCCACACGAACAGCATAGTAGCATGCATCTTATTTTACCTAATCGATTTCGGTTCAAAAATACTAATATTTGGTTGTATTACACAGGCTATTCTCACACTACGCGAACCGACTGAATTCTCATTTTTAGACCGCCATTGCTTACGACATAGCTGACGTCCTGTGACAGTAAGGCTTCAAGGTAGGGACCGCCCCCCACGCAGAATAGGTATTTGCTATTCCTGCGTTGTGATATAAAACAGCAACTTTTTTAATGCCAAAAACTGTAATACGTATTGTGCTGTGTATCCGTATATGCTTTACTGTGTTATTGCGGTATTCGCAAAGACAGTTTTTGTTAAAATATTTAACTCACTGCAGTATCACATGACTGTATTTGTTCTTTCTCTCCAGTAGAGTGGTTTTGTTGGGTAGCTTTTTCGTGATAGAGCCCACTATTTAAACGAACGATCTATGTTTAAACTTCTAAGATGTGCTGTCTTGTTTCTGGGACTTTAGACGCTTTTTAAGTTGTTATCACGTTATTCAACCTGCATTAAAAGTTCTTCCTCGTTCTCCTATTCCCATTTGGCTTCGATTCCATCTCTCCCTTCGAGATTCATTCTCTAGTTACTCTTTTTATGTGGCGGAACTTACATAAAGGAGGTCGGTCTGTATGTCAGTGTGTGTGTATGTGTCTCTTTCTCCTTTCTCCCCTTCCCTCCCCCTCCCTCTCTCTCTCTCCCCCTCCTCCTCTGTCCCCTCCCCCTCTTTCTATCTGTCTATCTATCTATGCCCTGCGCTGCTCTAATTCTTTCATAACACTATTCTAGTAATGTTTTATTTTATATTCTATATCTCCTCGAAATGTTAATTTCTGTTGCTCACACTTTATTTATTTGTTAATTTCCAGAAATTGATCCCACATTTGCATCATGCACGACAAGACATTCTCATACACAATTATTTTTGAAAATCACAGCGCCATGGTAAACGCAATAGCTCGTATGTAAAATTTAGGGAAGTTTCCAATAGAAGCGAAACACGTTCCCTACCTCTCGCTGTCTTGACAATCGCTTTCATAAATGTACAATCATGATATTCGTTTTATCATTAATCCGTCGTCTTAGGACCTATTGCAACTGCTGCAGTTCTCTACATTTAATCCAATGTGTAAAACACAAAAAAGTGATTTTTTTTGTCATGCGACCTATTGCGTTTACCACGACAAACTGTGTTTGTCACCCCTGCAGTGTGGGATGCATTTGTACATGTTTGCCTTTCACCCGCTTCAGATCACGTGACTTTGGAGTTGTAACGGAGCTCTCGGCGCGGCGGCGGCGGAGGAGACTTAGTCTTGCGGCAGCGTCGCCCACGGCATGGAAGGGGCGTGCGCGGGCGCGAGCGGGGCGTCACCTTGGGCGGCGGGGGCGGGCAGCTGCGCGGCGGCGGGGGCGCCTGGTGCGGCAGGCGTCAGCGCCATGCTGTTCGGCGCGCTGTTGGCAACCCTGACGCAGTCCCACAAGGACCTCAGCGACGACAGCAGGTGCCACTCGCTTTACTTGCATGCGTAAGGCCACGCGAAGCGAGGAGGAGGGACTTATGCCCAACAGACTTTCAAAATATTGAAAATAACTGAAAGCTATATTAAAATCAAATAGGGTATGTTATAGTACAAACGCGGTTTATTCGTCATCGACATAGCGATCGATGTAGACCGTCTACTAAGATAAGTACCAGTTAATGATTGGCCAGTAGGGTAGAAAGGTAAGAAACATGGGATAGAAAAAGCGATAAACTGTCTGAGATATACCGCCCTAATTGGGGCATTTGGTACGTATAGTTAAACACTGTTAGTTTTAATTTCACAAGTGCAATAGCCTTAAGTACGTATAATTTCACTGGTGATTTGAAACTTGTGATATGATAAGATCGCAAATCGCGTAGCGATGAGAGGACCTATCTGAACATTTTCCAACTACAAGTGGAATTCGATTAGACCATTTCACGATTAAAAATAATAAATAGATTAAATATTATAAACATAAAGTTAATAACAGCGAAAATCATTTCTTGCTGAGTCGTTTCAGACGCTATATTGATACGGCAGTTTCCGCCATGGAAGGAAATTTATTTATTTTGCGAAACATTTGAACTTCATCTGCGGTAACATCATAGCGGAAACTACACGTATGAACTTTTCGGTGTCAAGCATCCGTGATTAGTTTATAACCATCTTATTATAAAACGCTATTAGCCGCATTGAAAAAAGAGGTCGCGAGTGCAGTAGTCAGGGGAATTGTTAGTAACGTCATTAGCGCTACGCGAAGCAAATTACGGTTGCTGTTGAAGTCTGTAACCCAGCCAAGGTTCATAACCAAGACCTGTATGCGGCTGATGCAGACGAGCCGATTTGGGGCGCAAAATCGGTCGGGCGATGTCGGAAGCACAAACCAAATGAAGCAGATCGCCCTCTGACAGCTGACCGTTTCGGACACGGCCGTCTCCGCCCAGCGGAAGGCACGCGCCACATCGGGCGAAAGCGCCCCCGCCACCGGCCAAACGTTCCTTCAAATCGGCTTCATTGGGATCGCCGCCTTATTTGTAATGTTGGCCGTGCGTCATTCAACAATATTTTAATAGTACTGTCTGTAGATAAATCCTTAAAAATTAAAAGTTCATATGTGTTTATAGGAATACGCATACGGCATTTACAATTCATTCGTTTCGATTGATCTTAACGGACGGTGACCTTTTAAATAACTTACACATATCTTTCACGTGTAACAAAAATAGGTTAAAATAATATATTTCAGGAACCGTTAACACCATCATTTTTTTTCAGTTTTACAGAGGAAAGAGGGCATTACTAATTCAAGTGTGTGGTGCATGTGCTGATGGTGACTGTTTTGTATACTGAATTACGTAATCAGAGCTCCATTAGCTCGCGCCCTGCGCAAACATAGTAACTAGCGAGCATGTAAATCAAACGGATCCACTCCAAATAGATAACCTGCACAAATGCACTATTACACTGTAAGAACGCGCCACTAGTTATGACAATTTCACAATGTAAGACTGTAACGGGTGAATAAATAAAATTGTGTATTGCGTTACGTCACGACTGCACTCTAATACCCGAATACACTCCGCATCACACAGAAGAATTTTCATTTATCACACTGGGAGCGCATTCCGTGAATACATCACAAAACAAACAAAAACGATGGAGCTCGTTTCTCAAGGCCATGGGGTAATGTCTCCTACCAGAACTTCGGCTGCCTAATGACTGCAACACGCAAGGTGTCAAGCGATTGGCGTTCTATTTCCGAAGGGCTGTCAATCTTTTGCATCATTTACGAGTCTGGGACGGCCGTAGTCTTGTCAGAAGCATATATTTCAACGAAGATGAAACATAAATGATACTACATGCGTCTTAATCTTGAGAGACCAATTGTGCGTGTGGGGGCAATTGTGCTATCATATGATAACGTCACACACCGCCTGGCGACATTTCTGTGAATGGCAGAGGACAAGCTCAGGTCTCTGTCCGACTGCGACAAAAGGTTAAGGTGGAGTCTCAAATGTCTCTTAATTTCTTACTTTAATTTGTGATAATTGAGCACGATTAACTATTGCAACTGACTGAAGCTTAGTTCTCAAAGTAAAGAAACGTGAACAATTTGCTATTAGATTTTTTTCTGCTACAATCCGCCCAAATAATTTGCACAGCAAACTTAAAAGTGTAATTAATGAAACACTTCAGATAATGTGTTTTTACCTCTGGCGGCTACTGAATAAATGATGCAGGTAGGCAATTTGTCGAAGATATTCATCGTTTACTTCGTAAGAAAAGCTACGAGTAGTTTGTAGGTTTTATTAGCCGAATAAACGGATTTTTTAAACAAAGTAACTCGCAAAGTAATACGTACTTTGTAAATAATAATAATAATAAAGAATTCTTAACGTGTTATCTTAACAATTAAAGTATCTGCTCTACTAATGAAGCTGGAAACTAATATCGTCCATGTTAGCAGAAAGTATCATATTCCTTTTCCTAAGAGTAGAGCGCGTTTGCATCGAATGTTCATTAAACTTCCTAACTGTTTTATGCTCCTTCTGGGGCCAGGTTTCAGAATACAGAGCGAAGTGGTTCTTTGAATTGGAAGTACTTCACATGAAGACCCTAAGACATTTTCAAACTTTTCTCAAAAAGACACCATTTTTTTGTTTAAATTTCGTAAGAAAGGTGTGAAATAACTTAAATAGATGGCATTTAAGTACGATCTTCACTGTTAACTCTAAATTTCCGAAATCTAGAAAGGTTAAATTTATTTTCGGCGTCATCCCACAAACTGCATTATTAAAGATACAAATGAAATTATAAAGATTAAAATGAAATTAGTTTTCCACAATTAGCTCTTCATCTAATGTGATGTTCATTGCTTTAAAAGCATTATTACTTTTCATGAAATTTTGGGCAAATATGGGCAATACTTACAATATATTAGAAGTAAAGTTTTCTTATTTTCTTTACATTTTTTGAAACTGTACTACTAATGCACTAAACAACATGACGTAAATACCACTTTCGTGTATTGTGTTATTTCGAATATTACACAAATGTAAGTTTTTTTATTATCTCTCACGTCGTCAATATTTACCCAACGGCAGTGGTGACTCGTGGCCATGCATTAGGATGTGTAACATTTCTCTTCTCTCCACACCCCTCCCCCTCTGTCACTCGTACACACACTCACAGATTCTCATATGCGAAGGCATACATTACATGCATATATATATATATATATATATATAGTTATTAACATAAATAATGACAATTTAACTCAGAGCATCTCATGAAGTCTTATAGCTTGCTGAACGGTATGCGAGTATTTCATCAGCAGCGAGGGTTTCTCGCATTTCTTTTCACACCTGCTTCCACTTCGCTCGGCAACAACCCCTCTGAAATTACTACCAAAGTAGGATCTACTCAGCACGTCCCAGAACCGTTTTTTCAGGGGTGTTTGGAGATCTATAGTACAACTTGATTAAAACGTATTACTCGCACTTTTGAGTTGAATTGAATTGATGCTTTACTTTACATGGAGAGATTCACGCCATGAAGCTTGCTCTTCCGGTCAGATTTTACTTTTTGATACTATTCACGTCCCAATTACGTGGACAATCGTGAAAAGTGTGTTTTGGGCGCCAACACACAGCAACTGAGAAGAGGGCGGGGCAAAACCGAAAAGGCAGCCCAGACGAAAGAGATTCGGAGACGTACTTGAACGAGAACACTTCTGCTATTCTGTAGCGCCACTAGTTTCCTTTAATGTGAATCTTATTTCTATTTATGTAAGGTCGCGAATATATCTTCAATAATACGCAAATTTCATTAAGATTAGCATCAACCCGATGCCTTTTAGTTAATTTAACAAATTTGTGGCAGATCAGATCTCCTCATCAGCGTGACCAGAATAAAGTTTTGAAGTCTCGTAGCGAAAAACAACACATAAGAGTTAATTTGTCCAAATAACATTATAGCTTTCCAAGAAGGTAATTGATTTCTGATAACTTTATTAAATATTCTTTTTGTTTATTAAGTCAGATTTTAATTAACGATATTTAAAATCGATATACTTCTCATTCTCTTTCCTTTTTTTACACTGACAATACTTGGTCTGGCCCCATAAAATAGCAACTAAGATAATCGTACTAAGATCACACATCAAACGTTTGATAAGGTTAGATTTAGAATTTAGTACATTGCATAGCCGTCAAAAAACTTCCATTTCCTTTTTCGGATAAAAAGCACAAAACCTTTTCCTTGAACGCGATAAGGTAAGCATATTTAAGAGCGCTTACATTCACAAAGAGATAGCCTCATAATTAGAACATGAAATGTCAAGGATCAATTCTAACGTCCGACCCTCTTAAGAGAAAGGACAAAAATGAAGACCATATCACTATTCATGATTTACGTTTAACATCGAGAATATAATATGTTCTCCTAGTTAAACAAAGAAGTCTTATTCACAAAAATAGCCTCATTTCTTTGGTAGAAACCCAATGAGCAGAGATTCTTAACTCAAAAGATTGAAGAGCGTAAGTTTATAAAGTAATATGATTTATGAAGATCATGTATTGTTAATATTTTAAACTTCATAGCTAAATATTGAAAGTTAACAAATTATTTATAAAATATATCACGACGTACAGTTGCAACTTCAGATTACAACATGGGAAAAATCAAACAAGTGTAATAAATAAACACAAATATCATGTGTTTTTTTTGTTCGCTGTGCTGTTCATTCGATGCTCAAGACCATCCCCCTGTTCTTCCATCCATCTTAATTGCGATGATGAAAAACTGCTACCCCCTACTGCAGGAACCCTTCATGCCCAATTGATCCCCCCCCATTATCGCCAATTAATGCCATTTGAGAACAGGTAGGTTCGGAAAGTTCGCTCTTGTTTTATGGCCAGTTGTTTAAGGCACTCCTCTTGCAGCCACCCAGAATTGATCAGAGAAACATTCCCAGCAGAGAAGACAGCCCATTCATTTCTCATTAATGCACGACTCGCCACACAACAGGTTAACTCGCTGCATCCCTTACAGCAGTTGGTGGAGTCTGTTCCAGTCTTTTCCAGCCCCGCGCGTCTCTCGTGTCTTGACCAGGAAGTCTTAGTACTTCGGGGCAGAAACGATGGCTGAGAATTGGCATTCAACGAGAAATTCTGTACTCGGACTACGACGCCTGTCTCACTAAATCACTTAAGAACATCTTATCGAACTTAGTAAACAGTGTCATTCACTACGAAGGGTATTATTGATGGTGTTATCATCGAGAACAGATCACCAGCAACCACTCATCTTGACCCTTACCACCCAATACAAAACTGGCAGCAAATATGTAGAAAACAACGATGTAATCATGTTATGGTCAATTATAATTATAGACATTTTGATCTCCAAATCTCTTGAAAGTTGCGAGGACAGTTGGCCATTGGCAGCTTCTTTAGTGCTGCAGTCAATTTCTTATGGGAGTAAGGGAGCAAATCAACTCTCGCAGCCACGCTCCTTAAGGGAAACGTTAGTCCCTCTGATGGACGGGGTAGCTTCGAAACGCCTCCTGAGCGCGTCTCCGCTCTGAGAGGTCTCCTAGTGGTCACGCTACAATACCTCCCCTGTCTACGGAGCACTAGTTAAGAATTCAAAGCTGCATATGCTATTTCATTGTTTATGTAAACAAAACCACGTAAAAGTGTACGAAAAATGAACATGAATAAGCTTACCAATAAAGTCCACGTACTCTGGGTTCTTAAAATACCGCAAAATTAGGAAGGAACAGCAGCTCACCTGAAAAGAAGGAATACATATTAGTGTAATGGATTAAACAAAAGCACAGGAAGGAACAGAGAGTAACAGGTTTTGAGATTTAATATAAAACTGTAAACAATACCCTTTGCAATAAAAGGTGATTCATTACATGGGGAAATACATCCAGAAAATAAATAAGTAAAACCAGATGTAAAAAACTTCAATTAACCTATTATGAGCTGTATATATATATATATATATATATATATATATATATATATATATTATTTATGAAACGACAAAGAATCTATCGGTAGTTCCAGGACCAGTTTTAAGTAACAAAAATTCCCTGGTAAATTAGAAAAAAAGGTACATTACATTCGTCAAATTTAACGTAGGATCTATCAAATAGAAAATTTCCACTTCCGGATATTAAAATCTCCATGGTTAATGAGAAATAAACAGATTCAAAAAGTTTTGGTCTCACACATAAATCGCAGATCACTAATTATCACCTCGATTTTATTCGACCAGATACTATAATTTATAACATTGGTGAAACTAATACACTTCCTAGAATAAAATACAATGAAATACAGAAAATACCACATTAAAAAGATGTAATTCAACTTTCACAACTTTCACCTGAAAGTAAAGCTCTTATACCTATAAGACCATTCTTAAAATAAAACCATATCGTATAGTAAGTACATATTATTATAACAGATTTAAAATTATGAACATTTTAATTAGTACATCAGAGAACCTTGACAGGGTTCCCCTTCAATAATTGTTCAATACTGTATTATATTCATAATACGATTTGTGATATGAATAAATATATATTCAAAACTTGAAACGAAGGAATCATTTAATGCATAAGAGGATAGCAACTACTCGCAAACGCGACAGAATGCAGTGATCTACTCGTACAGAAGGCATCCGGCATCTGCCTTAGGTGCAATCCTATCGCAAACCAATAGGACGGGATCAAAGGCGGATCCACACGTAGATTTTCTCCTTCTTTCTTTAGCTACGGAGTTACTGCTTACTCGTTAATTCTTTTATTACCATCTTTTGCGCCCCCAGTGACAGTTTTGCTTTTCAACGCCCATCGGCTGCGTACGAAACAATTTTCAAAAGCCATGCGTAATAGCTTCGTGGACACTCCAGCGTTCTGTTAAAGCCAGGTTTGCCAACAAAAACCTAGAATCTTCTATTTCTATATGCCGATGTAGCGAAGAGTTATATACATTCGAAACAACACAGTGAATGTTGAACTAGTCCTTCAAATACAACGAGACCATCAGTGTCCCGGAAAGAAGGACCACAAGTATAGGAAATATTCAGAATATATCTTGCCATACTTTCAAAACTGAAAATATTTAACACAGCTTTTCAGAAAATGATTGTAATATATTGCCAAACACACATAAGATTAGTTCTTACATTATTAAATTTTTCCTTCAATTCCTTTGCAATATTTTATAAGGTCCACCGAAGACCTGCTGGGTAGCGACTGCTGATTGATTCCTTGATTGCGGGGGCGTCAATTAGCGAAGGGGCTAAGGGCATTAGTCCCGAAAGGTTTTATCCGTGATCTGCCCCCGCTGGATGGCGAGAACCTATACATGGGTTAGCAGGGTTTTCCTCAACTAGGTATCTCCCACCAACAAGGCATCACCTAATCCATGACAAGCTCTGAGCTGCCAACAGGGGAGTTAGTGTAGTGCATGTAAGTGAGTAAGTAATGGGCGAGGAAAGGACAAGGAAGGGAAAGAAATGATCTCGCGCGGTCCGTGACCCGTTTGTGAGGTTACTTCTCTGGCAGTCGCTTGTTGCGGCTGAATTCGATCTAGCTATGTTTCTAGCGTTGAAAACCCTAGGATCTGCACCGCGCCTCTTAGCCCAGCGGACCGCCTTTTGCACGAGACCATCTGCGAGTGCAGGTATCCTCCGGATGCGATCGACGGCCTGCGCGAGCGCTACGACTTCGTGGTGGTGGGCGCGGGGTCTGCGGGCTCCGCCGTGGCGGCGCGCCTCTCCGAGAACCCCGACTGGTCGGTGCTGCTGCTTGAGGCCGGGGGCGACCCGCCCCCAGACTCGGACGTGCCGCCCCTCTTCCTCGCGCTCCAGAACACCGACGTGGACTGGCAGTACCGCACGGAGCCGGACCCCAAGAGCTGCCGCAGTCTGAAAGACCAGCGGTGCAACTGGCCGCGCGGCAAGGTGAGCTTTCCAAAACATTTCCGGTCGGGAGTTTACAACAGTGTGTTGTGCCAAACAGATTGGGAGGGTGTGAGAAATGTTAAACAGAAAGCAGGCAAAACTTTGTTTGTGTTGTGTACAGCAGGGAGTATAACGGGAGTACGAAGGTCGTTGCGAAACTAATTTCTCCGATTTCTTTGTATGACAACTATAATAAATAAAAAAACACTTAATATAATGTGTTAGAACAGAATTTTGCGAACACAACACTACTCGTATTTCTCCCTTTTTTCCTAAGCATTTTATCCTCCTATGAACAAGAGCGTACGCTGGTAATAATCTCCTCCAGCCGAGGTGACCCGTGCAGGAATTCATATGGCGCCATTCCATGGATTACTTGTTTTATTTCTGGATGATAATGGTGACATCATGTCGCGTCATCTGTGATAATTCGATCCATAAAAACGCCAGCATCAGCTTCGTATTAGGTCAAGAGCTCCTCACAAACTTCCATTCGGTGCTGTTTATGTTGTCTTTTACGTAGCTATCACTTCCGCTGAAACGCTCTACCCACTGTCGCCACACTGAAATAACATGCACTCCATGCTTCTCGTAAAAGTTCAGCAAGCGACTGTACATGGCAAATACGTGCAATTTCCTCAGAAATGAGAAATTTAGTTACCTATCTCTGTTTCTGACGCGCATTCCAGCCAGACGCCATTTCAGCGTACTGTAACTGTGTTTCTATCTAACAATTAGCAACAAAATTAAAGGAACAGTAATGGAAAGATCAAATTTTACTATGAAACTACTCACACTAGTTTTCAGATCTTACGCCAACGTAAAAAATGGGAGACATTACTTTCCGAACGTTCTAGGTAATAAATAAATTCAATTAATCGCAGCCCTAGAAGAATATGTGATAAAGGCGAAAACGTGGATATATCATTGCAAAAGGGTACATTCTTACGTGAATTTAAACTAACTTTCTCATATTTTAATGATATAAAAGTATCTAAGATGTCAAATAGCAAACAAGTTAATTCTCACAACATAGAGAAAACATTTCGAAATTAATCTGAATGGTTCAGAGAACATGAAAGTATAAAGCGTAAAATGGGAATTACAAACATTAAATAGGGTATTTACAGTTTCTGGTTTCAAAGGAAGAAAATGAATGTGAATTAAAAGAAGTGAATTAAATGAAGTTCAATTCAGAGATTTGTTCAAACTCGATTTAATAACGATTTTGGTGACATTTTCTAAAATCCTTTTCAATGATTTCTGCGAAATGTTCTTCACGCATCATCGCCACAGCGCTCCGGCACACAGGGTTGCCAATTGCGTTTATCTTTTGCATTTTCCGCCATCTTTTAACACGGAGGTTTCTGAAATCTTCCATGCTTCCTACCTCTACCATTCGAACGGCTCTCTCTTCATTCATTCGAATTAGGTGACCCAACCATTCCAGTCTTTTTACTTTAATACGTGTAACTATTTTCGAGGTTTTAAATACTTCTTCCAATTCTGCGTTAGTTCGATTTCTCCAGATTTG
Source organism: Gryllus bimaculatus (assembly GCA_017312745.1). Lineage (NCBI taxonomy): Eukaryota > Metazoa > Arthropoda > Insecta > Orthoptera > Gryllidae > Gryllus > Gryllus bimaculatus. Next base: position 171,170 of record BOPP01000348.1, on the reverse strand, counting down.
ATTATTTTTGATCGGGCAAAATATTCTTCCGAAGATTTTTCTCTCCCATACTGCGAGTATGTTTGCTGCTTTCATTGTTAGAGTTCATGTTTCACTACCGTACATTACCACAATTTGAATGATGGTGTTACATAATTTCAACTTGACGATCATTGATATTATTGGGGTTTTAAAGAATCGGTAGAGACTACCATAACATCTTTTATCTGCTGCTATTCTCTTATTAATTTCCTACACACATAACTTTACCAAATCAACAGTACGATTCCCAGCACAATACAGTTTTGTTTTCCTGGATTGATTTTCACAATATCGTTTAGATTGCTGAGTGAAAAAGAGCTTTGTATTTTCAGGGTACTTATGCCCAGGTTTTCAAAAAAAGTCTATTTGCTCTTTTTAGTGATATCATTTCAATAATACTAAAACTTTATAGGGAAACAAATCGAAAAGAAAACTCTACTTAAAAATAGAAAACGTCGTCATGAATGATGAAAATACACATGTGTGAGGGGATTATTTATTCACATTACGTTTACGCGTGGAATTAAGAAAATAAAACCAGCGAATCACACTACCTACCAGAAACGCGATAGTGCTAGTAATAATACCTATTTCAGTTGCCACAACACGCCTTGGTTTGTACGAGTCATCACCTTGAACATTTAACTGCAGCGCATACATAAAACATTAGAGGAAGTGCAATGTCATTAAATTAAAGAGTTGTACCTTAACGTGAATGCGGTTGTGAATGCGGTTACGTCATGTACAATTCGCAGCGTAGAGTGATTTTCTGATACCAGTAGTCGAGTGTCGAAGAGCGAGGGCACTCAAAATAACCCTGACCTAAATATCGCAAATTCCAGTTAACGCAAAGAATACAATTAAAAAATTACACAGTATATCACTGTAACTACTATTACAATTGAAAATGTTCGGTTAGGTTATTAACATATTTAAAAATCTTATGTTAATATTATTAGTAGTATTAATACTGAGATTGTCGATCTCCACTATTTACCTCCCCCCTTCCCTCCTCTTCAGCTCACCAAAAGCAAACATTGTGCTCTGAAAACCTGGTAGCAAAAGCGCTAACTCGACATTCAGGGGAAAGGAAATGTATTTTGTGAAAATTGGAGTTATTGTGCTTAGGTGAATTGAGTGAATTGAGTTGTCATTGAGTATCAAATACTTGAAAAAATCTACAATCGGCAAGAAGAATTGAGTCAAAACAGTTTTAACATTGTTGTTACGTTAGTTTGTAACCAACGCGACCAACATAAAATAATACTTCCATCACCTTCCACGAGTACTTTCCTAGTATCATTTCATGAAAAAGTGACTTGCTTTCTTTTGCACATTTTGTTTTTAATGTATTCTACTACCGTTCCGAAGTATGCTGTGATATACGAACGCACGAAATTTTGTTTTGAGTTTCCCCCATTCTCACTCTGAAGTCTTGACTCCCTCACCTGGGCCTTTCGAATTTTACTTTAGACCATGATACGCAGCTTCCAACCATCCTTTAGACCATCCCAGAATGATGCAACAGAAGATGAAAAAAGACTCGCAAACTATCCAAATTATCTTGAAGTGAAGACAGCAGAAGATTCAAATGATACCTCCCCCTAAATCTCAGTCATGTATTTACAATTGCATTTATAAATCATGTACTAACTTGAAACAAACTTGCTATGTTATTATTGCACAATCATTACAACGTTGAAATCACTACATAAAGTTAAAAACCAACGACTCGTATCTGAGACGTACTGTCACATGAAAACTCTTCAATCATGTTAATTTTATTTATAAATTATATACCGAATGTTCACGTAAAGAACAAATTGTAAATAAACAGTTGATTTAAAAAATTATATGAAATAATTATTTAATAAAATATCGGTTGATTAAAAACAATATCTCGGCGGCGCCCGATCGAGGATAAGCCTGTAAGGCATTTGTAGTACTAACGGAGGAACAAACGGCATTCCAAAAATGCTGTGAGGGGGGCAGTGTTGGTAGGCACAAACGTGAGGGAATTACTGATGCTTAGTGAGCAGATTTTTATGGTTTTGGACAGCTGCATTATGCCATTGCCATTTTTACGATCTTTGTTAACCACTCAGTGATTTTGAATTTTCTTAAACAGCGCTTGTCTTGGTGACGTGAGCTTCGTCTGACACTGAGTATCGTCTACTGTATTCTGACCGCGAATGCTCCATTCACCCAGAGAAACATCTTTGTTTTTGCATATTGTATTTTTAAAAGGAAAACATAGGTTAGCGTTAGCCTCTTTTCCCCGAATGCGGTTTCCTTTAAAACTCCTCGCATGGACGTCGGGATGTTTTGCCGAGCGCAGACCTCCCGAGGTTAGTCAGCTGTGGAGAGGTCGTGATGGAGAAAGTAAGAGACTTCTGAAAGAAAATTTGGAACAATATTTAGAGGAACATGGAATAATTTGGGTGCTTATTGTTTGGCATGTTAAACGCATGATATAAGCGTTTGCGGAGACAGGGAATTTGTGTGCAACATATTAAAATTGAGAAAATAAGAAGAACTTAGAATTCAAAAAAATATCATTAATATGTAAAATTATTTAAAAAAAATTAATTGCCTATTTGAATTTTCAGGATCTAAATGCATATTTCTAACATCCTACTGATGTGAATTTTAGAGCATAAAAGCCCGCTCTTAATGATATCACTGAGCTCACTGTTGCACAACAGTACAGCCTCAACGGAACCTCAAAATCTCTCTGGCTGTCTGATGTGTGATGTAATGATGTTTCTGCCTAGGTGATGGGGGGCACGAGCAGCATCAACGGGCAGATCTACATGCGCGGCCACAAGTGCGACTACGACGAGTGGGCGGCGCTAGGCAACGCCGGCTGGGCCTTCGAGGACGTGCTGCCCCTCTTCAAACGCTCGGAGAACCTCGAGGACGAGGAGCTGTGGCGCGAGCCGCGGACGGCGCGGTTCCACGCCAAGGGCGGCCCCCTCACCGTGCGACCGCACGGCCTGCACTCGCCCGTCGGTACGACTATTTCATCTACTAATGCACAGAAATGAAAGAGTACATCCTTCAAATTGAGACTCAAATATAGTAATTTTGAACCGACTGAATCTGAATTTCGTTCAGATCAGGAGTTTTAACGAACAAAGCTTCTTGTTGGTAAAAGGGCCATCCGCCCAAAAGCATTTGTTTGCAAACCCCCATAGAGAAGTCCGAGCACTTGCACGCGCTCGGAGGGGTGTGTGTGTGAGGATAAGGGCCCTACGGTCAAGGTGCCCTCCCTGGGGAGTACCGATCTGGGCGGCCTAGGCGGCTAGGAGCATGCAGAGACCGAAGGGTCGCGCGCCGCGAGCACGGTTGCTTGTCGCTTGTGTCGGCCTCGCGTTGTGCTGAATGTGCGGCGTCCGCAGGCGGGCTGCTGGTGGAGGCGGGCGCCGAGCTGGGCTACCGGCGGCTGCGCGACTTTAACGGCGCCGAGGCGTTCGGCACGGGCGCCATCCACGGCACGCTGGCGCGCGGCGAGCGCTGCAACGCCGCCAAGGCCTTCCTGGGCGCCGCGCGCGCGCGCCGCAACCTGCACGTGGCCAAGCGCTCGCTCGCCACGCGCCTGTTCGTCGACCCCGCCACGCGCCGCGCGCGCGCCGTGCGCTTCCGCAGGGACGGCGACGACCACGACCGCGAGGTGCAGGTAAACCACTAGGGGAAGATCACGTCAAGCACTAGGCGGCGACAGAGATACAAGTTTACAAGGAATAGGGATGTACTGGGGTAGGAAGAGGACAGGGATGAGGCAGAATGAGGAAGGAAGAGAGATGATAAGAGAGAGAGAGACAGAACGAGGGGAATGCAGGTCAGACACGGCTGGGATAAAGAGAGGGAACCATAAACACGCAAACTATTTTTACACATTTGAATCACGATATTGAAATTAGATATGCAAAATTTGCCTTCACCTAACAAACACACTTCAAGATCAGTTTTTTGAAATGGTTACCTATTATTTAATTGTTACCACCTATAAAAATCGGTGATTATATTTTCAGTTCATTACTGAATAAATACAAATAAGTGTATGTCTTTAATACTAAACAGATATTTTGAATTCAATTAGGGTCTCGTATTACCTTATCTTTGCCTAGCATAATTTCGTTGAAGTATAATATAAATTTAACTAACTATAATTTGAATACATGAGGTGCTGAGCGGTCGACAATACATGACTGCAGTTTTTTGGTGGTTTAGCCTGCTCTAAAATCGCATGGTCATTGAAACCTGTAGTTACATATTCAGTTGATTATTATATACGAGGCTTTATTATTCTTTCGATTCGAAATGAAAACAAAACAAAACAACTTTTACAGGTCGATAAAGAAGTGATAGTGTCCGCGGGCGTGATCAACTCCCCGCAGCTGCTCATGCTGTCGGGCATCGGCCCCAAGTCGCACCTGGAGGAGCTGGGCATCCCCGTGGTGGCAGACCTGCCCGTGGGCGATAACCTGCAGGACCACTCCATCTACCCGGTGATCATCTCGCTGGACGACACGCCGCTCATGGACCCGATGGAGCAGGCCTTCCTCTACCTCAAGAACCGCACGGGCCCGCTCTCGTCCCTCGACGTCACCTCCATCACCACCTTCCTGCAGGTAGCCTGTGCTTCGAACACACACGCTCCATGGCGATCTCATTCAGGCGCACAGGCTCTCGTCCTTTAACTATGGTATTTAACGCCACCACCTTCCTGCGCGTTTTCATTCACATACACACGCTTACTTTCCTAGACGTCACGTCCCTTATTCTTGCCGTCTCACAGGTCCCAGACTCACACAGTCCCTTTACAAGACATTTTCATTGGAAAATCGTAGTTTTTTGGTTTTTCAAATAGATAGAGCTGGATTTAAGAATAGTTGGGCCCCAAAACACAGTTTTAACAGAATAGTGTCACTTTCATTAAAACTAACTCTTTTAGTTTTACCAAAATCAATAATCTTTTCATTGTGTGCTAATTATTATATTTTTTTTATTTTGTCTATGGGATTCCACTAACGTTTGCCACATCACTATCAATTTGAGTATGGAACATTTGAAGATTTTCGTAAACATAATCAGTTGCAATAAACGAAATAACGTATAGTTCATATGAGACTACTTTGATGTGTATCAAATGTTTTAAAAAATTACTTTAAAAATTTAAATAGAAATTTTGTCGAACAATTGACTATTTCAATTACAATTATTTTACATGCACAAAAATATTTTATGCTTATTTATCCTAAGCGCGGGGCTCCTCATAGATGGCTCAAGGTCATGCAACAAATAATTTGCTAATTATTATCGTTACCTGACGGGGATTTCACGGAGCTGACTAGATATAGTCAGTTTCTCTTTCAAAGCGACCCGATCAGATCTCACTACTTTTATTTGAGTGCCCTTTCAAGGACTCCCGATCAGACTTCCGAGTGTTAATCAGTCTCCCTCTGCCCCCAACGAAATGTAACCTGTTTTGTAGGCAGCAAATTATAATGTTCATTTACCAGTTCTAATAAATGCCACTAATTTGCCGTTTATTACCTGTGCCACATCATCAGCAACTTTTATTTCAAAATCAACCGACTTCAGTTGCTCAGAGCATCATCGATGTCACTGCAATTCATCTCACCGGGAGATCCCAACGTAGTCCCAACGCTGACAGGTTCTCGACCCCCGCAACAGAGCTAGTCCGTAGGATGATTCTCGCAGTCGCTGCTGCTGTCGAGAGTTTTCCGTGACTCCTCCGAACAACACCAGGCGAATGCCCAAGCAGTACCCTAACACGAGGACCGTGCAATCTTCGCCTCCGCTTCTTTGTCCTTCCCGTTACTTACACACACTTGGACTTGCACTGCACTGCACTGCACTACTACACACATCAGGAGAGAAGCCGGGAGCATAGGGCTTGACCCCGCTTGGGCAGAGCAACGCTGGTGGGAGATACCTTGTTGAGGAAAACCCAGCCAGCAAACTTGTAGGTCTCGATTGCCAGTGGGGGAATATCATTGCCACCTCGCGCGATAAAAACATGCACTACAGTTACGAGACTAATGACCTTAGTAGTCAGCGTGCCCAGAATCATTAACCAGTCTTCAATCTTGCGATGAAACATGTACAACACTTATGGGACTAATTACCTTAGCCGTTGACACACCCGAAATCACTAATCAATCGACAATCCCGCGATGAAAAATATGCCCTACGCCTTCGGTACTAACCCCTGTTTTACACGAACATTTTTCGCCAGTACAGAAAAGATACAGGCCAAATTGTACATAATTTGTAAAAAAACGACACATCTTAATTTTTCGGTTCGTGCGCAGGCGGGCGTGCCGGCGGGGGCGGAGCCGGAGGGGGCGTGCCCCACGGGCCAGGTGCACTACTTCCACTTCCCGCGCGCCACCGCCGCCGCCGCCGTGGCGCTGCTGGAGCGCGACCTGGGGCTGCACGCGGAGGTGGCCGAGCAGCTGCGCGCGCTCAGCCGCAGGCGCGAGTTCGTCATGGCCACGCCCATCCTGCTGCGCCCACGCAGCAGAGGCCGCGTGCGCCTGCGCAGCGCAAACCCGCGCGCGCCGCCCAAGATCTTCTCCGGCTACTTCCACGACGACCGCGACCGCGACGACCTCGTGCTGCTCATCGAGGTGAGTGGGGATGCACCAGCGATCAGGGCACGAAGGACCTGGTGC
>BOPP01000348.1:142896-163916 GCA_017312745.1 Gryllus bimaculatus | reverse complement strand
TGCTCATCGAGGTGAGTGGGGATGCATCAGCGATCAGGGCACGAAGGACCGCGTGCTGCTCATCTAGGTGAGTGGGGGTGCACCCAACGATCAGGGAACGAAGGAACTGGTTCAAACATCGAGATGAGTGGTGATAAAGGTGCCTTTTCAAAGGGAATATACTCAGCTATCACATCAGGCAAGACCTGGACCTGCTCAGCGAGCTGAGTACTATCGACGGCTTTATATGGAATCTACCCAAATATTGGTACACGGAAGACATAGTTTTGCTCATCGAGGTGAGTGTCACAACGCATTTTCACTGACTGTCCCCCATGATCGGAGCAGGGAGAACCTGTTCTTCCTCATGTGAGAGGTGATAAGGGCGCCTTTTAAAGTGAATATACCTAACAGTCAGGTCCCACAGGACGTGGTTTCACTAATCGAGGTGAGTATTAATCACGAAGTTTTTTTGGAATGTACCGAACCATAGGAACAGGGTGGACCAGGTTGGCCACATTTCGCAGGTGATCAGATTATTGACAAAGCCTTGAATTTCATGAGCATTAACTTACGAAAAACGTTCAGAACGTTCAGTAAGATGATAGTATTCTTGTTATCAACTGATAATTTAAAGCAAGATTTATGTTTATGTTTCGTTAACGTCTAGTGTCGTCTCGTTACCGTCGAGATTCGTTTCGTTAATGTCAAGTTCCGTTTCTTCAGCATTAAGTTCCGTTGACCGCAAGGAACCGTTTGGTCGCAGGCCACGGCGCGGCTGGCGTCCACCGAGGCGCTGGGCGCCCTCAACGCGCGCCTGGAGCCCCTCGTGCCCGCCCCGTGCCGCTCCCACGCCTTCGGCTCGCGCGCCTTCTGGCGCTGCGCCGTGCCCGAGCTCGCCACCACCCTCTACCACCCGGTGGGCACCTGCAAGATGGCGCCGGCCCACGACCCGGGCAGCGTGGTGGACGCGCGCCTGCGGGTGCGCAGGGTCAAGGGGCTGCGCGTGGCCGACGCCTCCGTCATGCCCGTCGTGCCCAGCGGCAACACCAACGCACCCGCCATTATGGTGGGCGAGAAGGCCGCGCACATGATCAAGGAGGACTGGGGCGGACGGGCGCAAGCGGAGCAAGAGTCACAATGAACAACCCTTGTTCTTGAACTAAACTCTTCATTGTAATAAATCATTAACGAAATGTAAAAATACTCTTTCCTTTTATGTATTACCAGTTTGTATTTCAAGTATTATGTTTACAAGAGGCCGAATGTTTTTCATAATGAAATTTTGCCAGAAAATGCGAGTTGATTCTTTTAGTTTTAACTGAACGAAGTGAAGCAAAAGAGAAGACGTAGGGGTTTCGGAACTCAAGAAAACGAGCCAAATTAGTACTTTGCCTTTATACATCACATAGTTTTTTTTAACTTGACGATAAAAAATAGGTTTCAAACCGTACAGCTTTCAACAGATTCGTTGCGAGTAATTTCCGCAAACATTTTATTTTCTCCCAGAAGTTACCCTAACAAGAAACAGTCTTCTAATGTAAAATAAAATAACTGTTAATAATTTTCCCTATCATGTTTCATAAAATAAACGATCATGCGGGTTAAAATATCACTACGCAATCAGTAAACACTGATAGACTACATAAATTCATTCAACGGGAAGAGTTTAATTCCACGTTGGTATAAATTGTATTTGCAGACGTATTCTAGACTGTAACATTTTCTGATCTGTCACAAGAAGAGTGGGGTCGGAGGTCACCTCCCGTTGTACCATTCGGTGTCAACTGCAAGATAATTAGGCAACGCCGACAATTACAAAGAGAAGTGAAGGCAGTAGAAGTGATCTAGGTGCAGAGACGGTTTAAACAATCACACCACCGATCATTTCATCTTTGATAAATTCTTATGTGAAAGGAGCAATTTTCCCAAGCATATTTCTAAAAATGCCATCTCACAAGAAACAAATTTGCGTCCAATAATATAAAATAAACCGTTAATGATTGATATCCTATATTCGATTTTGGTGAAAGCAAGTAATGTCTTAGATTTTCCATGTCTTACGCGAAGTCCAGAAACTGCTGCAGACCAAACGAAGCATTGTGGAAACCCTGATTCAAGGGCCTACGACACACTGTTTTCGAGTGTTTCACAATCGAACGGATGAGTATACTTTCTAAATTCTCTTTCTTCGAAGTCGAATTCTTTATACATCTTATATTCATATAACAATGCATATTCTTTCAATGTCTGACAAATTATATTTCTAATGATCCTCATTTGTACAGATGTAAATATATCCATACAATAGAAACATATATACAGCGGTTTACAGTTTCATTGACTTTTCGTCACACGCCAAAGTACAAGTATATCGACGGTAATGCGAGTGGTATTTAATAAGAATTCCACGAATGAAATTATGTTTATTGAGATCGCGTTAAGACATTCCGATAAGTTCAGACTACTTCCTACGAACGAGTAGTTAGAAAAATAGCTTATTAAAAGTGATTATTTTTTGTGCATCTCCCACATTGTGAAATGCCAGTTGTACGATTATACAATATTGGTGTTAATTTTGTAGGAGAAATAATGATTTTATTTTTCCTCAAAATCACCAACAATTTATCAACGATAACCGGTGAAAGTTGCAATTTCCTTCAACTTCAGTGTAATATAACAAGAAAGGTGCTTCTATTTTTATCTCCAACATGTTCAATAAGTTTCTTGAATCTGCTAATAACTGAGATACGTCTGCAGAGAAATGCAGACTCTTGTTATCTGTGAGGCACTTGCCTCCTACGTAAATGCTTCAAGAGAAAAGCAACTCATCTGCATCGAGAAGAGTGAACTACACTTCGATTTACCTTGAGTGACTTCTGCTGACATATTATCAGCTGGAGGCGGATATCCAATCGCGAGCTTCATTACGATTTAACGTTCAGGTATGAAGCTCCCGATTGGATAACTGCTTCACAGCCGATGATACCAGAAGTCACTCTACTGATAAAGGAATATACACCACGTGACAACCCAGTGTCCTTGAAGTAGACCCCGTTTTCCCACATTGAAGTTCCTGTTGGCCGGCCTTTTTTTTCGAAGGCACACGCGTCGCTCTCTGTAGGCCGTGAGTTGTGATGCTGCGAAGAATCGACTTGAATTCAGCAGACAAAACTCAGACATCAATACAATGACAGAGAAAGTGGATACATATCACTTGCGGTTCAAGATTGATATGAGGTATACGCTCGAAAAGAAACTGGACGCTAGAATGGCAATGACAATTTCGATGTGTGACTGCATTATTTTGCAGTAAAAATTATATATTTTGCAAAATGAGATTTTCAAAAATATAACAAAGCATTAGCAAAGAGATGGGATGAAACTATTTTCAAGTAGCTCATTTCCACCCACGAAATATGTTATTCGTGTTCTATCATGTCTGAAATATATTTTCTAGTGTTTGTCAAGACTGAATTACAATTTTGCAGGGGAACCGTTTTCTGGTCACAGGAGCCGTTTGTTTCGCGCACAAATGCAGTTTTCTCCCATAGAACAAAGCCTATGCCGGTGCCGGCGGACTGAATACGCCAAAATTGGATTTTCGTTGCAATTAAGTTTTGTAAATAATTAACGTTAAGCTTGGGAGTATGCGATTGTGCTCACGTAAAGAGGGTTGCGGCCAATGAGCGACAGGCTTCATCTCGCGTTAGGGCTCGTCACTTCTCTGGAAAACTCATTTGCTAACACTATCCGAGAAGCCCCGGAAGCGAGCAAAATCCAATAGCGCGAGAGGTCACCGGATTGCAGTCCCTCGTCTGGCGAACAATTCACGCGCAGAGATGACGACTCTTCCATTTCCAGCTTATGCACATTTGCATTGGCGCAATAGAGACTTATAACGTCCTTCAATTGTCTAGACATTTCCTGTGAAAATTCAAAGAAAACGAGAAATTCCGTTCTTTGGTCAGTTGAAGCGTGTTTTACAAGAACTGGCACAATTAATGTACGTAATTTGCATGTGAGGGCCAAAGAAAATTTGCATGTTGCACGTAGTGTAGCTCACCAAGAGCGGTTCTTTATAAATGTGTCGGTTCGCATTAAGGCTGAATTTATCCTCGCCCCTCACTTCTTACCCGATCGCTTACGAGGCGGTCAGTATCTGAAAATCGTAATTTAAGTATTCGCTCCGCTTTTGAGGCTGGGGTAAAAAAAAGTGTTTATGCTGCCGTAGTCGAGGATGATGATGACCGTCTTCAGCGCACTGAAAGCGTGGTGGCAGAAATTAAGGTACAACCTTGTGAAACAGTTACGGAGGCCATATGGTAGAGATGCCTACCTTGCGTTCAAGCAAGAGAAGACCATTTTGAACATTTCTAGAGCCACTGTAACACGAGGTGAAAATGCGACATTTTGACTTTATACGCAAATATGATAAAACTATCACAAAGACCACTTAAATAACAGTTTTTTTCGATAATTAAATAATTAGGCAATAATAGCAACAGGGAACGATATGTAATGTAATATTTGAGTTACCGTTTTTGCAAGAAATGACTAATGACAAAAAACTTTTGTTTAAAATTTCGAATAGGACCCCAGAATAATTTAGTGTACTCTATCACTGGGTCCTGTATGAGCTACGAGAACTAAATTATACTGAAGAAACAAGTCTAGAACTGAATTAATAAAAATAAACGACAATCAAGAGCATTTACATTCAATACTCAACATCTCGAATACTCTTATTTTTGGTTCTTCATGAGCTGTATGAACCCTGCATGGGATTCTTCTACATACTTGTACTTGTTGCATCTACGTTTCGTGTTTCTATCCTCACCTCGCGCCGGCGCACAAGTACGTCGACGGGTACCTGGATCCCACCGGAACGCAGTTTGCCCTCGCGACAACCTCCTCATCCAACGTCTGGGTCGCGCCACGCTGACAGCTCCTCGCTTTCAGGCTGGTACCGGAGTCAGAACAATTCGCCACTCACATGCGCCGAGACAAGTCCCTCCTCTTTGCCCATAATATTAGGCCACTGTTATGACGAAGTCGAGAGCCCAATTGGGGGCCACCCGAAGTAAGGTTCGGGCGGTGCCCTCATCCCGTCTTCTCACTGCTTACCCCATTAGGCTACCGACGTGAGTACCGCCGTGAACCTGGGCAACCTGACGGGTGGTAATTTCCGGACTTTTATACGTGGATTGCAGAGCATTCCGAAGAATCTTCACCCAACCCTGACCAAAGATCGACGTGCCATAGGCCCAACTGGTGGGTTTCCGGTAAGGCGGCAACCAGGCGCTTAGCATCGCCTACTCACTGCCTCCACCATGAGACTAACGACATGAGTGTCGCCGTCAAATTTAGGTTCCCGGTGGCCGTCTACATCTGTCGGTAGTGGCTACATCTCTCCGTGGCAACAGACCGCGCGTGATCTTTCCGTCCTTTTCCTTGTCCTAACCTCACTTCTCACCCGGGCGGGAATTTAGCGCTGTCTCGGCTGGGGTGGTGCCCCTCTGGTTAGGAAAAATCCCCGCTCGCCGGCGCAGGTCTGCAGGCCCGTTAAACCTCTCCAGATATAGAAGATTCCACTGGTATTTTGACGGCATTTCGGCGAGACACTTTCTAGAATTTATCTATCTATATTCGGTACTCATATATTGTAATGAGTTGAATTGGTGTACAATATAATAACATATACTCTCTTTATTTAATATGAATGACAGGTTAACATAGGCTGTTGCTTCTGAGCGCGTCATCTGCTAAGGTCGTTAGTCCCGACAGTGTAGTGCATGTTTTTGTCGCGGGGGGTGGAGGGGATCTTCCGCTGCTGAGTGGAGACATCCGGCGTCTACCTATAGGCCAGCTAGTAGACTTTCCCCAAGCAGGTATCTCCCACCAAAGGCCACCGCTCCAACCTGGACTTGCTCTAAGCTCCCGACTGTCTCCCGGCATGTGTAGCGCATATTAGTGTAAGGGTGAGGATAGGACAAAGACTAGGAAGCGCGTGGTCCGTGGTTCGTTTATTCGGGTACTGCCCCGGCATACGTCTGATGTCGATCGGAGAAACCAAGGAAAACTACCGACCAGAGCATTCGAGCCATTGGCCTCCTCCTCGTACTCTAGGCAGTATTGAAACTCATGCCTCCGACGCGACCCTAGCCCTAGGACTTCTCGGTCACCAGCATTGAACCACCTAAGCCGGTGCCTTATTTAAAGAACTAATTTTCAACGGCATATTTCATCACGATTATAATATCAATTACAAAATAATTTCAAAGACTCATAAAATGTGGATTCTGGCATCTAAGGTGTTAGAAGAAGTTAAGTAAATATAGGAACACTTGTTTGTTACCAGTAGCCGACAATGTGATTTTTCTGACAAAAATGCACCAATTCCTGCCAGAATATTAAATATAGTCGGGCATCCTACACATCTAAATTCTCTATGAAGCGAATATTTGTTGTCCATTAAAAATACCATTTAAAAACATTTTTATATAATGAATATTAATTCTGTACATGCAACTTATTTTCTGACACTACTATACTTTTTCTTTAAATAAAAATATATAGTACATAGTACTATAAACATTGATTTTAAAATTGGCATTATTTAATTTGAAAGGAGAGTATGACTACTGCGGAAAATATAACGTCTTTCTGGACGTTCGTGTAATTGAATAAATGTGCATAAATTTTTGACGTCCGGTTCCCAGCTTTCTCATGAAGTTAACATGAAGGTAGCTCGCACTCCCACTAGCGCTCCCTGTGAGAGCTTGCCAGTCGTGCGAGTGCGTGGCCAAAGCGACCTGAAGGTCAATCGCGTGCCCTGCGCCTAATGGGCCTAATGGGCCTCGTGAGGTTAGTTCGTCACCTCAAAGTTGGTTCAGTTTGCTGTTATGCGCTTTAGAAAAGTGTTCGAAATGTTGAAACGAAAATCCCTTAATGTTACAGAAAAAGCAGTGCGAATTTCATGTTCCTATTAATAAATATTTGGTATGAATTATTAAAGCATTAGTTAATTATGTAATTTTAAATTTTCCCCTTATTTCAAAATTCTTGCCCTAATAGCATTTTCTAAAATTGCCTTTCTGAACATCGACGTTTCTATATATCGAATGTTAATGAATGAATAAAGACGAGAAAGTAAAATTAGATGAAGTCTGTAAATTAAAAGTAATGTTCAAGAGAAAAAAATTACAGTGATAAATCTAGGAGGCATTTTTTTATTTGAATCACGACTGATATCTTCGAAGAAAGAAAATAATGTATCAGACTGCGATGCTCACTTTCGCCTGGTCCAGGGTATTTTTTGCATCGACACCATGTAATCCAAGCACTTTTTGAGTGAACTAGATATACAAGCGAGGATTTTACAAGTTTGTGTACATGGGAAAGCTCTGAATCCTATCTTACCGATCTGCACAAAACGACATATACAGTCCACAAAATGTTATTACATTTCTTTAAATTACACCCTAACAATGATCAGACACGGGTACAATCTTCAAACATAATACTAGAAGTTAAGAGTCAAGTCAGTCAAACCATGGCCACGACAAGGCAGGCCATTTTCGCTAGCTGGTATAAAACACAATAAGCGATTTACATTAGTGTAGGCACATTAGCAGCACAATCGTTATTGCGGCAAGGCGAGAATTTATCTTAACCCTTCCCCCATAAAATGTAAAGAAATGAAAAGTACCAATTTTAAGAGTGCTTACAGAACGCCATTGAGCAATTTAACACAGACTCAATTGGGAATCGTGATGAAAAAATCAGGAATATAAAAAGCACTCTAAGAAATTTTAGCATTTTAATCAAACGACTGAACTTTGAAAAAAATCATAGAATCAAATTAATTCTTTTTTGGCAACGCTGATTTCCGATCAAATTAATAGGACTTTTTTTTCTCAGGAAACTTTATGTTGTATCTGCGAAAACTGGTAATAATATAGTAATGTTTTCAGCGAAATTATAATTGAACTTCGTGAAAAAAAGGAACGGAGAATGGCTCCAATGAACACGTATCTATTCAAAGTTTCGATCGCGTATCATTAACGATCTGAACGGATGCCACCATCACGTGACTAACCGAGGCCTTGGCACTGCCGTTACAGCCTACGAGACAGGCCGACCTTCAGTAGCAAAGAAGTTGCAGAACGACGCGTACGTTTGGCCGGTGCATACAAACATACGTGTAGTGCGTCTGCCGATTGGAAGATTGTAAGGCCGTTGCTCACGGATACACACCGATTGCGGTATTGTGACAAAGGTGCGTACTGACAGCCAGTAAGACATTATATAATTACAAAATTTAAAATAGGGATTTTTATTTTGTTTTTGAAACTGGAACTTCGGCATTTTAAAATTATTTGTACTTTGTATTAAAATTTATTTGTTATACAATAATTTGCATTCCGTAAAATTATTTGTACTTTTGATCAAAGAGTAATATCTGCAGTAAGTAATCTCATTATATAATTGAAAATTACTTAAATATTCGTGCTGAATAGAACGCCTCTACAGCAAAATTTAATTTGGTCAGTTGGTCACATATTCCATTAGCACATGTTCCATTAGCCAAAAACTAATCATATTTTAAAACATCGATATTGTGTCTTTTTGTAACAACCAACATTTAGGGTCATGGCACGATACAATGAAATTGTGTTTGAATAATTCAACATCAGACTATTGTAGCTTATTTTAATTTGATTGAGTCTGTAAATTTCCTTAACCCATAATACAATTTGAACATTTATAAAATAAATATATTTAAAAAAGAATATTTATTTGAATTAATAAATCAAGTTTTCATAATGATAAATAACTCATCCTCAAAGGGAATATGGAAACGGATCTTAACATCTAAAACGAAACGACAGCTATTAAATGACATAATCTACGGTTTTAAATTCAAGAGATATTTGCAAAATTAATGGTTTAGATTTCATCCATAAATTTGGACAACTTCACAACATTTCTCTAATATCTCACTCCGCTATTAACCAAAAACTACAAACAAAAATAGCGATATTAGCAAATTCATTTCAATGCAAATGAAACAGCAGTTACGAGTCTTATCAAGCCTGTTACATTGCATTAATGTTATTGCCTGACACCCGGGTTTATCAACAGTTGATAAAGAATCTCCTCAGACCATTAAACTTAGAAAAGCTGGCATTATCAGGATTCAAACTCGCCCAATAAATATTTTTTGAACAATTACATCACTGATGTATGACGGTAAAATAAAACAAAAATCTACAAAGCAGATTTTCCAAATTTTAAACATCAAGATTTCGTTCTCATTAAATAAACTTAAGTAAATTGCACGCATTTCATTTGTCTGCGTTAATTTGAGAAACAGATTGTCTCTACTATCAACATCTTTAATACTCGAGATCTTTTCGATCGCGTAACGATCAAAGGTACTCTACCAACACCTGAGAGGAAAACGATGTTCTGCAATTCCCACAACTTCCATTTTCGCCCAGGTGCGCGCGTGAGTGGGTGTGGGTCTGTGCAAAGGGGCAGTGGTCGGTCAGAGCAGCCGACTGCTAGCATGGTCTTCCAGAAAGAGGTTGAAGACGAACGCGCTATTCAGTGTCATAAATTGTAGCTAAAGTCATCTACCGTCCCGGTAGCCTATAAGCGACTCAGACAGTTCAATGCGCTGTTGCCACACAATACTACGCAACTGGCACCACCTATATCACAAAAAAAATTGATCTCAAAACATTAACTCGTACCAACAAGCTTTGACACACCTTGATATCACGGCCATACCTTTCGCCAAAACCGCCCTTATCACCTCCGCGACTTCGCGAAAGTAAAATGACAAGCAATGCTGAACCCTGGCTGTAAGAAAGCAAATAAATCCCCGCAAGCTGATAGCGCCACAGCATCTCACATGATGTAACACAGCACGAAGCGAAAAAACTGTCGGAGTCGCTTATATGGCGCCGGTGTTGTAGTGTCGAACCACTAAGTGTTGAGAATTCGCCAACGTCGGGACTCGAAATCCAGAGCCGCTCAGAGTAATTGTTGTTACAGTAGTTGTTGCCACGAGCCATCTCAGCCGACACGTCACTTCACAAGAAGTGACACGACACGACCTGCAATTATGACACAAAATGGTACGACAAGGACATATTGCCATTCCATGCCCGGTGATCCTACAGTTCGAGTCCCGACGGAGGGCACGACACTCACTGCACAGCTAGATCGAATTTAGTCGCTGTTTGGAAGGGAATTCTAGCGGCCGGCAGCTCTGATCGGTAGTTTTTCATGGTTTCTGCGATCAACGCCAGGCGAATGTCGGGGCAGTATCCTAACAACCGGGCCACGGACCGCGCGCGATCTTTTCTTCCTCTTCCTTGTGCTATCTTCACCCCGTACACACACTTTCACTACTACGCACCACGGCTACCTCACATGCCGGGAGACGAGCGTCAGCGGCGGATCTCACCATCCAGCGTAGGAAGGACACCGCCACTTCCTCCCAACACTACATTTACCTTCGCAGTAGAAAAGTACGTTTGGAAAGACGAAGTGATGAATCGCGTGTTCCGTTCTCAGAGCGCCATCATGGCGGATTCGTGCGCGGGGGCGGCGGCGGGCGCCGGGCGCTGGGCGGCAGACGCGGCGGGCGGCTGCGCGGCGGACGCGGCGGGCGTGAGCGCCGTGCTCTTCGGGGCGCTGTTGGCAGCCCTGACCGAGTCCTACAAGCGCGTGGGGGACGCCGGCGCCCTCCCGGCCGACGCTACCGAGCGCCTCCGCGACACCTACGACTTCGTGGTGGTGGGGGCGGGGTCTGCGGGCTCCGCCGTGGCGGCGCGCCTCTCCGAGAACCCCGACTGGTCGGTGCTGCTGCTTGAGGCCGGGGGGACCCGCCGCCAGACTCGGACATCGTCCCCCTGTTCTTCAACCTGCTGGGCACTCACATCGATTGGGCGTACACGACGGAGCCAGCTCCCGCCAACAACAGAGGGCTGAAGGACCAACGGTGGAAATGGCCGCGCGGCAAGGCAGGAAACCTTTTTCATTTATTTACTTTATTTGTTACTGATACGTTTACTTCGTTGTTTGGCCTTGGATAGTGAGCTTAATATTCACTCCATAGCGCACCTGGACCGAGAGGATCCTGGTGACGAGGGGAATATGCACACACTTGAATGGTGCTCACGTTCCCTTGCGGCAGGAATTATGAAAGGGAATTATGGGAGAGAGATATGAAGTGAAAAAGCGAGTCAAATTAGAAACTAGTTAATTAATAATCGTAAATAAGTAAATATAAATAATTAAAATGATATATGTACTACGGGTTTAACCCTAATACCCCTTGTCTAATGATCTCCAGCAACAAAAAATCCAGGCCGCCTGCCCTCAGCATTTTTGTCACCGCTCAATCATGAGAACCCTTATAACGTCCTTGGTGCATAAGTAACTATTACACATGCGAACGCTTTCTTGAACTCCAGAATTCCGACGCCATTCTCTTACTAAACATAGCTTAATTATGAATTAAGGTAACAAGATGGTTGGCAACATTTGAAAACTACAAATATTCGCTTCCGAGAAATAGAAAAGGCATCAGCATCAGTAAAAAAAGCTACAGATTCAATTTTTTTGATATCCTTTCGAAATAACTACACACAGACGACGCTACTCCTATTGCTAGTAGCGAGAAAGTTCAACAAAATGCGCGCAGTGATGCTACTTTTACAGTCCAGAAATAAAGCAAGGCCAACCCTCCATTTGGTCAATAATAAAAAGCAACTAGACGAAAAATACACCATAGGGATGTCGATCATCGACGGTAAGAAGAGAAAATGAAATATTTATTCCAGTAATATTAATTGTTTTAAAATAATACAACTCAAATGGTTTTCGGTTTGTTTTTCTTCTGAGGTATATCTAAAGGAACCTTGAGAATCAAGCACAGAATTGCGTAAGCCTGGGAATTTTAGATACACATGTACGTGGTAGGTGTCTTTGCTTTCTTTGCACGCCGCGATCGCGGGGTGTAAACAGTCAAAACGTTTTTGGAATTAGAACCCAAAATATGGGCAGATAGTTAAAAAAAATCACATACAGTTTGTAGAACTCTGTTTGCAATCACGGACGAATTTAAAAATTTCAAAGAGATAAATGACAGAGGTGACAGAGTCGATATTTACTGTGTATCCACAAAACGCATTTACGACTACTAATAGTACGACTACAACGCTACTAATGTGTCGAATGAGTCTTGGCTTCTCGGGTGACACCACTAGAGGGCAGCTCTCGACCATCATATCGTGATCTTGGCATTATTACGATCTCTTAATTTCTCATAATCTCCTGTGAGCATTATATTAATACAAAGGTCACCCAGTCGTCTGGCCCAGCCGGCTGACCGTCCTGTCGCGTGCCCGTTGCCTCCAGGCGCTGGGAGGCACCAGCGCCATCAACGGCAACCTGCTGCTGCGCGGGCGCCCGTGCTTCTACGACGCGTGGGCGGCGGCGGGCAACGCGGGCTGGCGCTACGACGACGTGCTGCCCCTCTTCAGGCGGATGGAGAGCTTCCAGGACGAGCGGCTGCTGCAGGCACACCCGCGCCTGGCGCGCCTCCACGGCCGCGGCGGCCCCCTCAGCGTGCGCCCGCACGGCTTCCACTCGCCGCTGGGCCCGGCCTTCCTGCAGGCGTACCAGCAGATGGGGTGGCGGCGCCTCGCGGACCTCAACGGCGACGGGGTCAGCGCGCTCTCGAGCTTACCTTCTCAACCAATCACCGTTGCATCCCCTTGTCACTCGCTAGCTGAGAATCTTGCCATAGAGGCTGTTTGTTACTATGTTGTCAATGGTTGGATTGATCGCAACGGTGTATGGTAAACGCTTAATTATGACTGGTATAATGTGTCAGATGGAACACGTGAGCATAGGAAAAGCTGCACAATCTAGAACCTGTTAACATTTACGTACGCCTTGAATCCAAGTCCGCAGCGTTCGGCTGCAAACGTCTGAGCCAAGAGCTCGGAGAGCACGTTAGTTTGTCGTGTCTTGCAAGCCTTTAATACGTACAATAACTCGAATCAAGTCGTAGTCTTCATAACTTGTGAGTCGATGAATTAATTATTCTTGACAGTCTCAACATATAGGGTACTGCTAACTTTTATACTCCTTTCTCAAACCACACGAAATTGATCCTTCTGAATGCACTCTGAATGAACTTTTGTCATCATGAGTTTTCATAATAAGTAGTTTAATTTATTTCTATAGTTATGTGAATGTAGAATTAAAAAGAGCGACTAAGTAGTGAGCATCAGAGCCTTCTTGTCTGTAATAGGAACTCATTCGATGCTGTTAGATAAGAGAGAGAGAATCGAAATGATAGTAAAGAAAAAAAATAAAATTTCGCCCCATTGTTTTAAACCAGAGAATATTTCTAAAATATATAATTTTGTCAGGTGTCATATAGATTGTGGTTGTGTCATTTATATGTTCCTACCATCCATCTGAGAGAGGCGTTCTGTTTCCAGGTGTTCGGGACGGGCGTTGCACACGGAACCATCGTCAACGGGTCCCGCTGCAGCGCCGCCAAGGCGTACCTGAGCCCCGCGCGGGGGCGCGCCAACCTGCACGTGGTGAAGCAGGCGCTGGCGCACCGCGTGGTGGTGGCGGCGGAGGGGGGCGTGCGGCGCGCCGCGGCGGTGCGCTTCCGGCGGGCGGGCGAGGCCGGCGCGCGCGAGGTGGCGGCGCGCAGGGAGGTCGTCGTGAGCGCCGGCGCCGTCAACTCCCCGCAGCTGCTCATGCTGTCGGGCGTCGGGCCCAAGGAGCAACTCGACAGGTTCGGCATTCCGCTGGTGGCAGACCTGCCAGTGGGCGAAAATCTGCAGGATCATCTGGCGTACCTAGGCCTTCTCATTTCTTTGGATGACGTGCTCAATGTGGATCTCAACGAAGCTTTCTATCTCCTGCTCAAGAATCGCACGGGACCACTCACCAGCAACGACCTCTTGTCAGTCACGACCTACATCAACACTGAAAGTGCTCCAGGTATGTAAACAGTTCTACAGAAGATAATCTTATGTTGCTTCTTTCCGATGTTTATCACTCTTTTCATGATTAAGCACATTCTAAACGTGTTTTATCGATCCAGGTGGTTGAGATTAGTAAGGCAGTAATGCCGTGGAGATCTCGGGCTGAACGATCGCGGTTTCGAGTCTCGCTTAATCACCTTATCAATTTATTCAGTATTCCCTGGACTTGATGTTATGTTAGTTTGCTATTAAAAAAAAGTGTTTTGTATTAAACATTGGCTGTTTTCCGGCACACAATTACAATACTTTCTCTTCATACGTTCGTAAGTGCTAGGAAGTATAACAAAAAGTATACAAGGTTAGATAGGCGCTCTTAAATATAGTACAAGCGGCGGGAGAACTGTGCACTAACAAACTGTACCAGATAAACAATATGCAGACTATGTTCATAAAATACAAGAAAATTAATCCTAGTCGATACGTCAAAGCTAGTTTTTTTTTATATTTTCACAGTAACTATAAATTCTTTAAAAAGCTACTATAAGGATATCAGTCTTCCGCATACATTTGATTATTGATGAAACGGTTTCAATAGTATGACAATTTAAGAGGTGATTACGGAAAAGTGGTTGTCAAAACATCTAGAAATTTTGGACAAAATATCTGATTTTGATCACAAGAGAATGCGTTTTTTATACTACAGGAAAGTAAAAATACAAACGTTCGGCAATAAACTATTTCGAAAGCACAGTCGAAAGTCAAACTGAACGCTCTTTCTAGGACAAAATCTTAAATTTGCACACTCCATGTGAAATAGCCAAAATCACAGAACAATGTAAATAGCACTTTGACACATTTCTATCTCAAGAAAAGCTTATTCCGCGACCGTAGGCAACGTCTAAAATAGGTGTCTCTGGAGAACATTTTAAGTACCCTAATCAATTTTGCTTAACTACTCCCTTTCATTTCCACTATAAATGCGGAACGAAAGTGAAATGTTTGATAAAGTTAGAAGACGGGTGTGCAACTATAACAGTTTATTGTGCTATTTTAGCTTTAAAAAAAGAGTAACTACCGAAATTATAAACGATGCCAGGTATATCTCTTGCCAGAAAAGAAAGTACCAAGTCGTAATCCGTTCGCCGTGTTACCAGATTTACCAATTCGAAACCTAATTCACAATAATCCAATAGAGTAAACGGAGCAGTAGCGTGGGCGGCGAAACGGCATCTACCACAGTCTCTGAAGCCAACTCGATCTCAGTAAAGAACTATTGTGTTCTTCCGCGCGCCAGCCCGCTCGCCGCTCTGCCAAGCTGCTCTGCACTGTCATACACAGCGCGCGCGCCAACTTCAAAGCGAGCTGCGCGCTCAGCAGCACGGAGTTGGCCTTTTGCCCGCCCAGGCAAAGAAGACGAAGCCAGAGACTGCCCCGACGGGCAGCTCTTCCACGCAGCGTTGCCCAAGGGCGACGCGTCGGCGGTGACCAGCGCTTTCAACCTGGGCGACGAGGTGGCGCGGCAGGTGCAGGACGTCGTCTCCCGGCGCGACAGCGTCCTGGTGTTGGCAACCCTGCAGCGCCCGCACAGCCGCGGCTCCGTGCGCCTGCGCAGCGCAGACCCCAGCGATGCGCCGGCCATCACCACCAACTACCTGAGCGACCCCAGGGACCTGCAGGCGCTGCAGGCGGTCGTCGAGGTGAGCAGCCGATGCTAACATCTCACTAAATCACTCACCGGCCTCAATGTTTGTGAAAGGGTTCCTAAACCGACATAGTGTAGCGTCCCTCTGAAGCAGATGGCTGCCCAGCGTGGGAGGAGGATGCGAAAGCTTCGCACACTTGAGAACTGTAGCTAGCAGCCACAGGTTTAGGGGCGGCAGATATTATTACTGTCGTGTGGACGCCGGCTTGTCCTGCAGCTAGTCAGTTATAGTCAACCTCCCTTCCACGCTCAACGGTTGTCACGTGGGGATAAGCCGAAGTGTTTTGTTCTTGTGCACCTCGCACTTCGCAAAGTTCACGCCCATGCTGGTGCTATTCGTGGGTTGCGAAGGTCACGAGTGGCGCGGTAGGGGCGTGCACTTGGACCATTCGTGTACAGATGGTGTATCCACAGGATGGTGCGATCGCGGCTGGCGGACGCGAGATACCGGAAGCGTGTACGGGGTAGTCGAAACATTTATACATTTAGTAACTACAACTTGATATACTATTTTACCGTCTGTGTGCTTACTTCCACGACGCCGCAGTAGTATAGAAGAATGCGAATACACTTTTAACGTTTAATCTGTTATTTATCAGAGTCTGAAATCAATCTTTAAAAAAGCTAGCATTTCTTGGTTGTGTGCAATTGTTCTCCCATATTTGTAATATTAAGTTGAATACATTTTTTATTGCACGAGTCCCTACTAGTGAATTTAAAGATCCAGTTGCGTTACACGCATCGACTTTCTGAGAACGACAATTGGCTCTAAGTATACTATCGGTAATCCTGCCATTCCTTGCACATAGGATGCCTGATAAATGGACCGCACTATTGGGACTTATGGGACTTATGGGACTATTGGGACTTATGAACTTAGTTTACGTAGACATTTTGTAGCTCGTTCAGTAATGGCTTTCTGGGAAGAACCAGGGTTCACCTTGTCTAAAATTTCGCGTTTCTTCTTGAGATCGTGTTTCCTTTTAGAAGGAACATTACTGAACGGAAGGCAGTAATAATTTAAAATGTGTATAGCATTGCTTAATAATTTAAACAACACATTGTTGCAAAAGATAATTTGTTGTTTTGGGCATCATTTCTTCTTGAGTGACTAGAGGCCAGATGTGGGCCGGACTGTTATTATACTTGTAAACACGAACGTTGTGAAACTTTAATGTGTTTACACAATGTAATAATGTTCTTCTGAGTATCCCCCATACCTGTTGGTCCTTGATTCTAGTTCCGAAAGAGTGATAGCTGATCGAATCGTACTGCTACAGAAGTATTCGTATTGCATTATTCAACACGACAGACTTTGTTGAAAAAAAAACAAAAAACAACCAACTCTGTCTGAGGGTTCAGTGGCGTGCCCCCGCAGGTAGCCGCTCGCCTCGCGGAGACGGAGGCCCTGAAGGCGCTGGGCGCGCGCCTGGAGGAGATCGTGCCGCCGGGCTGCGAGGACCTGCCGTTCGCGACGCGCGACTTCTGGCGCTGCGCCGTGCCGCAGCTGACGGGCACGCTCTTCCACCCGGCGGGCACCTGCAAGATGGCGCCGGCCCACGACCCGGGCAGCGTGGTGGACGCGCGCCTGCGGGTGCGCAGGGTCAAGGGGCTGCGCGTGGCCGACGCCTCCGTCATGCCCACCGTCGTGGGCACAGCGCCCAACGCCGCCGCCATCATGATCGGCGAGAAGGCCGCGCACATGATCAAGGAGGACTGGAACGAGGCCTAGGCACAGCCGCTCATTCATCGCCAAATTGCGTGAATGGCGTGAATACATTTTGTCGCAGTATGAACACTTCATGATTTTATTCACAAGTAATGTCTCTGGAGTCAATCAGCTATAGATGATTTTCAGCCGTTGTAGTGCTTGTTTTGTAAGGTTTAATTAGTTTTGTAAACTTTTCACAACTTCTAATTATACAATTACAGTAAAAAGGAAGTACGTGTGCAAGGTGTCATAGCAATCTCGCCTCCATCGTGTCTCATGGGAATGACATTGTACCCGCGATATTCTGACTTTGAACCCTTAACTTCGATAAGATGTTCGGTGGAATGGTGAGGTTTATCAGAAACAACCGGGTGACCATTATCACCAGAGTCAAGTAAATAAATGGCAACATCGCGCACATTTGAGTACTGTGACAGTACACAGTCGCGGTTTGGCTCAGTTTCCAAAGAATACATGTCTCAGGCGGGTAGCAACAATTTTCAACCATTGTCCCAGTCGTTTCGAAAGTTGCATTATTTTAAGCAAAATTTCATAGCATAAATTCAAAAAACAGTAATCATTTTTCACAAGACTGTAAATATATGAACAGACAGCATTGTCGGTCAAACGTTACTGTGGTTATTAATATTAAATATTCTCAGTTTCGAATTTAAATAGTATACTGTGGAATATTACAAGAATGAGGAAGGTGATAATTATTAATCTTAGGAAAGATTGAAAGACAGGTAGACATTCACAATCAACGATTGCAAGATACCAATGGATGTATATAGTCATGAATGTATTGAAATTTCTTGAGATTACAAAGAAAGAGAACTATTATTGGGCAAATATAATTTTGTTTAAAGGTAATAAAACACACCTTTCCAAAAATTATTTCCTCACTATTTTGTAAATTTCAAACAGTTTCGCGGTCTATTGTGCCGGCCTCATAAGGTGTGAAGCGATTCGCAAGAGACGGAAGCGAGGGAGCCCAGAAGAATTGCATCTTGCGCTCCGGCGCTTTACACATCAGTCAGCGAAACGCTGCCTTACAAATCACTACATTTGGTTTCTGGCATTCGGATCTACGTATCTCAGGCAGACAGAGGTCGGATTCACTGCTACTTAGCTCGTGTCTAAAATACAACACCGTTGGCTCTCAAAGTTGGATTCTCCCAGTTAACGAATCTTTAGTTTCAGATTCGCAACTGCACGCGCTATATCAGTTGCTTCTTACATTATTTCTTAATATACAGATATGTCAGAAGCAATGATACAAACGTCTACAGTAAAAGTTGTCAAATCGAAAACAGAATAACAGATGTAAAATTTACACCTGATTTTCTGGAACTCCTTAGGAAGAGAAGTTCAGGAGGTCACTGACGTAGTCATCAAGATTTCAAGTACCTGCTGAACACCTGTGCATACAGAGTTGCCTAAAAATCTGGGAAAAATTTAACGAGAATAAATGCTTATAATTACGTAATAAGCGATTTCCCACTATATATTCATAGGCAAAAAGTGATAACATTTGATCCTTCTACTTACACTTGAAGTTTGCAGCATTTATTCTGAGACACACTGCAGCCGGGCTATCAGATCCGTAGTGGGAAAGTTCGCCATGTGAGTGACGCCGAATTACTGAGTGGTAAAAATATTTTGGTTAATTTATTTTAGGAACAGGTGGAAGTGCCAAACCAACATATTTAAAAAACAAAGTATAATTTTTAAAACACGAAAACGAATTCGTCCAATGGTAAAAAAAGGATGGGAAAAAAATCAGGTTTGGAGTAAAAACCATATTAATTGGCGTTATCCTCCTCCCTCAGATAAGTTTGTGGATTGCATTTTCTCGTAAAAAGGCGAAGAAGCTGCAGAGCGAGGACTCGTCGTGGCCTAATATCTCTGCCAGAGAGACAGCAAGGTGAAGCTGCAGAAGAGGCTACCTCTTGCCTTACAATAATGGAGGAGACCCTGCTACGCGGTGAGTCCCGTCGAGCAATCATCGCAGGAAGGGGTGAGCCACCGCAGAGAAGACATCCGTGCGAGAAGTAGCAGCGACCGATGCGAAGGTGAGTCACAACTATCTCCTCGCGCCTTGACCCACAAGACGAGGAAGGCCAAGGCTTCATGGATTCCTTGATTCTCGTGAGCTCCACGTCCGAGTTCAGCCACTCTGTTCGCCATGCACCGCGTATACAGCGTTTTATGTTTGTCTCAGAGAGTGCTGAGGGAACATAAGAATGTCTAGAGACTTCCAGGAAGCTCTTTTCGCGATTTGGTCGGCTCAATGCCTGCAATTCCCTCCTGACCCCAACATACTACCAGGTCATAATGGCGAGATAATTGTAGTTAAGTGATCCGAGGGTGAAAACGTCAAAAGTGTTGGGAATAACTGCGTAGTATAACGACTCGTCTTGACGCACCTAATTCTATTAATTTCAGGGCTTGCAACACTGGGAACTTCTAGGAGAGAATTCGCTACAGCTAGGGTGGATTTTGCATGCGGCCGTGGCCGTTCTACTGTACACTGCACAAGCACCAGAGATGGACGTATGTTGCAGAGCCGTCAGTGTATAAGAAAAATGGTCTGGGTAAGATGCTCTTAACTCATCGAAGCATTTCAGATCAATGTTATGGGCGTAGTTGATGTTTTGGGGAGATTGGACAAGCTGAAGACTATTGGTGGTCGGAGAAGTTTCCAACGAGGGCCGAGAAAGTTGAAACACATCTTAAAATTCAGAGTAGCAGGGGTGCACGCCAAAAATGACATATGTATGGAATTAATCCCAATTCACTTTAGTTTTTCATAATTTAATCAATAATATCTGTCACGCGCCATTTTCTACAGTTTATGAACGAACAGCTTTTCAGTCACAAAATATGACCCATATACAAAAATCAGATGGATGCATTGTCAAAAACGAAGGAATAGTAACGCTTATTTTTTACACGTTTGTGTGATTGTCGCGTTCTGCTAAAGTCATTCAATCTAGGGATAAATTGCAATGGGAGGAATCTATGGCTTCAATATTGGCGGGACAGCTCAGATTCGAAAATAAATATGAACTATGCCCTAGCGGCCACGTCGAACAAAACGAGCTGTAGAAAAGTTAGGAAAATTCTACTCATTTAAAGAAAAAAATCACGACATCTGGTCGAGTATATTGTTTAATCTTCGTTCTAAACGGAAACCTTTTGTGTAAAAAAAAATTTCTGCAATTTTTAAAAGGTCACATGTTTGAATGAAAATCTCTACACATACACCAACACTGCACTTTCAGTTCAATCAAACAATTTAAAGAAAAACTATTCAACACTTCTACACAACATTTTCAAACTATCCCAAGAACATATCAATTGCCCTACAAAATTAAAATACCTCCATGATCTGCAGAAAAGCACAACAGCATCTTGGTCTGGTAGAATTATGTTAGGCGCATGCACACGTTTCGGGAATAGAATTGCGTATATCTGCTGACCACTTGCACTAATCTTACCCATTTTTATCTTTAGGCCGCGTTTTAACAACTTCGTGTATATCACTGTGTACTATTATATATATATATATATATATATATATATATATATA
>BOPP01000348.1:125695-142871 GCA_017312745.1 Gryllus bimaculatus | reverse complement strand
TTGAAACGAAGAACGTTTCACAATAATAATTTAGCAAAACTGATATTAATTATAAGAAGAGAAACGCTGATTCGATCAGCGTAGTGACGCCGCGGCCGCGCTGGCCACCAACGGTCAAAACGGGGGCAGTGCGCGACGTGAGTGACGGTTAGTCAGTAGCGAACCGGGAGCCAGAGCGAGCGCGCGGGTGTAGTAACGAACTGGAAGCACGAGCGCCGGGTGTAAATATTGCGAGAGGGGGCCGCTGCGCCGGGTGAAGAATACAGACGGAGAAGCCCGGGCGCCAATGCGGATGGGCTGCGCTGCCCTCAAAACAATGTGTGGTGAAATTACCAACAGTGTGGAACTGATTATAAGCTATCGAGTGGGGAAGATTAGGGGGTGCTAAATATAGAGTATAGAGTGATTAGGAAGAAACAGTAGTGCGAACCAGGACCGGATTCGTTGAAAAACATTAACAGTGAATTTAAGTGATCGGATAGACACGCATTCCATGTCCGCCTGGATGTAATGCAGTAACGGGCCGCACTGTGCGAACAATCGAGTGGGGATTGGAGGAGAGCGGCTTGTGATCGGGGCTGCCGACGGAGCGCCGCTGCGTGTTGGGGCCAGTACCGGAGCCAACCGCCGAAATCGGCTTCCTGACAACTTCGGAACGGAGGGGAGTTTTGCGTAGAGCGCGGCGCGCCGCGTGTGCCAGAGGCGGCCAACGCTTCGGCCTTCCAGTTCAGCTAGTGGCGTACTGTAGTCGGCAAGCTTCGAAAGGTCTGTTGTAAGCTCGTGGCGTGCACGAACTATTAAAAGGCACCTTGCGCACTTGCGAATTGTAATGGCACTTAGTAATGTTATATGAGAGCGGTCAATTATTAAACCTCCAATTGCACAAATGAGTTCCCTTGATTATCTTCGAACTGCAGCGTATTCACCTGGGAGACTCATTCACGAAAATGTACCCGTCCTTTATATGATTTATTTGTCGTGAAAGTACCGTTTCCCAGGTACGTCACAGCTGGCGCCCGAACAGTATTGGACTCGTGTATTTAAGAAATGTGGCTCCAGGGAATTGGACAAAACATTGGAAGTTTTATGATGTGCATAAATTGGATTGAGGTATAAATATTAATGTATATAGAGGGTATATTTGTTAGTATTTGGAATGATTTGTAAGCAGTTAGATATAATTTAATGTTTAAAGGGCATGTTTGAATGTATGTATTATTGTGATGGAGTTTCCGAAGACGATATTAAAACTAATTGAGTGTGGTTATTGTCACAACATAGGGAGTTAATTAAGATAATGCAAATCAATGTAAAAGTGTACAGTGAATTGCACAACTTTGAATTTTGATGTGATAATTTTAAAAGAAGTTATTACGAGTGTATATGGTTTATTTGATGCATGTGTTATGTGTTAGGAAGGGAATTATTGTGTAAGTATATGTGACTTGTGGAAATTTTTTTATAGAAACAGTGTATTTGTGTATTAGATGATAATTGGGGATCTGTTATTTATGAATTGGAGATCCGAAGTGATAGTGGGTGTTAGAACAAGGTGTTTAATAACGGTTAGAACACTAGCAAAGAGCATTTATTGCAGCGTAGAGGCCATTGGGAAGTTAGTGGAAAGGTCGTATAAACATCACGTTTGGTGGGACGAACAGTAAATTCAAGATAATAAGGATGGAGCGCGTAGCATAATGTTGGATGAGGAGAGATGAATGGAACGAATAGATGATAACGGACGAAGGAATTGGTGAAGTAATTTTTTGGAAAGTAGGGATAGTGTCAAGTGGAAGCCGATTAGAATGATTACATCCGGAGACTGTTTGATGAAAAAAGGTGGAATTGACGTCGACGCCGATGACCGGCATAAGGAAACCGAAATTCAGGAGGGCCGGGTGATCCCATTAGATTTAATGCAGATGAATGATGAAGATGTTAGAAGAACAGAGCAGGAAGGCGGGAGGAACAGAACAGGAAAGCAGAGGAACCAGAACAGGAAGATATTGGAGGGACAGAAAAGAATAGCATGAAAGAACAAACAGGAAATTAGAAGAACAGAAAAGAATCGCAGAGAACAGAATAGGAAGATATTGGAAAGAACAGAAAAGAATGGGGAAGAACAGGATAGGAAAGCTGAAGAAGCGGAGCGGCAATTAACGAGATGAAATAAGGGGGCAAATAGGAATGTCTTAAATAAACAAATCGAGTGACCAAGAGGAAATGTCTAGGATAGCGGAACGAGTGGAGGTTCATGAACAACTGATTTGCGAGTGATTTGAGAAACAGAAGAGGGAACTAGAGTCTCAGTTAAGTAAATTGGTGGGGAATTGAAGCCAAATTATCAATCACAACTGGATCTAAGGTCGCCGCACAGGATGACAAAATTTGAGGGAGTGCAGAACCAATTTCGGAGGAAAATCAGAAACAGTGGAGGATAAAATAGCGAATTTCAAGTCAAAGTTGTGACGATGTTCGCAGAGTGGAAGAAGATACGAGAAAAATAAAGGCAAACGTTCAAAGAAGAAATTAAAGAGAATAGACGAGAATGCGAAGAGAAAGTTTCAGCACTACGAGCCGATGTTGAACAGATAAAAAGAGTGCAAAGTATTCCGATTGCCACGAGTTGAACGGCGCCCTTTACACCCCCAAGGTCATTAAAATTTCGCGGGAGATGGAAAAGGAAAACCATGTGCTTTTATGCGGGCGGCAGAACGGACATTTAGCAGTGATCAACACATCGGAAAGATGTAAAGTCCAATTTTGATATTTAATGTTGGAGGGGAACGCCCGGAGTGGGCAGATACTTTTGATGTATTTCCGAATCCTTGAAGGAATTTAAAGACCGTTTTTTTCGAACGATAATTGGACACGAAGAAATCCAAATGAATTTAAGATAAATCTGATGAACAGTCATTACAATTAATTCCATGGAAGTTTACGGGAATACGCCACGAAGCGAATCATGGAATATAATAAACATTATCTCCTCCTATGAATGATCAAGAAATTATTTTGTGTATTAACGCGACCAATTTCCCGTCACATGTGCAGAACCTACTGCGCAGCAGCAAATCATACGGATTTAGAAAGGTTTCAAAATGTATTGGGAGGGTATGATCTTACGTTCGCAGGCGCTCCAAAGGAATAGAAATGAGGGCAATGTAAATATGTTAAGAATGGAGCAAAGTCAGGGGCAAGGAAATGGTGATGGAACAGGCGACCAGTGGAATCGACGCGGAAGAGGTGGAGATAGATGGCAACCAGAACCGAGGAATCAGAGACCAGAATGGAGTAGACCGATCCAAACGCACGGAGGCAGCTAGAGTGGAGGGGGAGCGCACCTGATCAGTCATCGCGACCAGTACGAGTAGAGGACAGGGAAAGTCATTTAAACCATAGAGTCCGTGGTGAAAGGTGGCCCATCGCGACCCAGATGACGAAATTTAAACGTGGTCCTATCAACGCCATTCAGCCAGTGACTACGACACCAACCGTGGCGAAGACGTAAAAGTTCGGAGATTAGAATAAGAAAGTGTCCTACTAATCAAGAGTAGAATGTGAGGGAGTGGAAATAGAAGCGTTAGTAGCATACTGGATGCACGACAACAGTAGTGTCGGAAGAGTTTGTATGAAGAATTAATCACGAGGGAAAACAAGTGATGTGTTTGGCCGATGAATCGGGCATAACGTGATAAGGTAGCCACCCAGAAAAGTCGAGCCCTATCACGAACAAAATAATGTTTAGCGCCACGATTGGCAAGTAACATATAGTGAAGTTGGTAGCCTATCTGTGTGAGAGATATTATTATATCAATGATTATAGGAAAGGACTTTACTGATCTGAGCACGAGCGGTTAATCGATTCTGCAAAGTCAAGTGTGTAGAGGTAGGGAAGCCAGGGCGATAGAGATTGATCGGGAATGGGGAAGAGCATGAAGTAGTGTACGGGGAATATTATCAGAGAGTGAATGAAGACAGAATTAAAGCGCAGAGTTGAGCAATAGAGGTATAAACGGCCAACAACGAAAGATGAATTATTGTTAAATTGCTATTAATAGAAAAACAAGGACAATAGGTGTCAGAACGCATATCCTAATAATAGAGTTCCGTTCCGGGCATGTTCAACTTACTGATTTACATCCCTGTTCAGAAGTCGACCTACCTAATAACGTCGCAGCAACTAAAAAAAGGAGTGTACAGAGTTTGCTTGCCGCAAATGTGGAAGGCGGCATATAAAAAGGCACAACATCCCCAAATACCACGAACCCATCGTATGTGAAAACAAGAAAGATGGTGGAACTGCAGTGTGTTTAGACGCCTCGGCGATTGAATGCAGTGGACAATACGCATATAGGGACGCCCATTGTTAGTGGAAGCAAGCGTTCAGAGATGTGGAGGAAGCTTGATTTTTTCAAGTACGATTTTCAGCAAGCATATTGCAGATGCAGTGGCCGCGCAAGAAAGACCAAAGTACACGGGTTTTTCATATTGAAGGAATTTTGCTACGTTTCTGTGGTCCGTTGGATTAAGAAATAGTGGGAGCAGCTTGATTTGCGTGCGTGGGCATAGAATAACTACAGGGAAATTGGCAAAACCGAGTTCACATACGTACGTCGAAGAATAGTGACTGCAAGCAAGATCTATCTGAGTCAACATTTTCAAGATTTGGGGAACTATCAGGATACTACATAAAAATAATTTGGGTACAATAATCTCAAGAAGTCAACTGTTTCTAAGAAGATAGAGTTTTGGGGTATGTAAATTTCAATGAAGGAATCAACATAAACCAGAACTATCGAACAATTAGAAACATCTACCGCCCACCAGAAACTGTGAACAGGTACGTCGACTTATTGGGACGTGTTAATTATTATGCAATTTTGCCCCGCGATTTGCGGAGGTGCTATATCCATTTTACCAATTATTGAAAAAGTGGGCCGTAATGGAATGGACGACACTACCAGGAAGCATTTGAACAAAATTGAAAAAAGAAAAATGGGTTTTTTTTTTTTCTTAACAAGTACAAGGCGCGTGTTTGCTTTTTTCCATAAAGCCATCCCGACTTCACAAAAACTTGCATTGTAAAACAGACAGTAGTATTTTGGTAATGGGGGGCTATGTTGTATCAAGTTAATTGATGGCCAGATTGTGAACGATAGGCAAGAGGTGGGTAGACAATTATCAATTTTGAATAATCGTGAGACCCGTCCTACAGTGAGAAACAATATGTAAAAACTAGGCAAAAAGGTAAATCATTTATGTTGTATAGTAAATTAGTAGAAATGATGTATTAAGTTGTATTTAAATGTTTAGCTTAAACTGAATTTGTTTTATTACAGTATTTTGGAGAATCATTTTGTTGTAATGATATAAATATTTAGTTCATAAGAAAGTCTGTTGTAAGGGTAAAGATAAAGCAAATGTCCTAGTATAAGTTAATTCATGTACAAATCCGATTTGGGTAAAATTATTGTAACTTGAATGATCCAACAGATTGTTAATAAGATAGTTTACCAAGTGCTGACTTGGATTATATTAGTGATTGGATTTTCTTTGGCAGAGAAAAAATCCGAAAAAAGGGGGAGGGGGTGATGAAACGAAGAACGTTTTCCCACATAATAATTAGCAAACTGATAATTAATTGATAAGAAGAGAAACGCTTGATATTCCGATCAGCGTAGTGACGCCGCCGCCGCGTGGCCACCAACGGTCCAAACCGGGGGCAGTGTGCGCCGACGTGAGTGACGTTAGTCAGTAGCGAACGCCGGGAGCCACGAGCGCCGGGTGTAAGTAAAACGAACTGGAAGCCGACGAAGCGCCGGGTGTAATATTGCGAGAGGGGCCGCTGGCGCGGGTGAAGAATAAGACGGAGAAGCCGCGGGCGCTAATGCGGATGGGCTGCGCTGCCGCAAACAAATGTGTGGTGAAATTTTTACCAACAGTGGTGGGACTGATTATAGCTATCGAGTGGGAAGATTAGGGGTGCTAAATAGAGTATCACAGTATGATAGGAAGAAACAGTAGTGGCGAACCAGGACCGGATTCGTTGAAAAACATTAACAGTGGAATTTAAGTGATGCGATAGACACGCATTCCATTTCCGCCTGATGTAATGGGCAGTAACGGGCCGCACTGGGTGCAACAATCGAGTGGGGAATTGAGGCGAGGCGGTCTGTGATCGGGCTGCCGACGGGACGCCCGGCTCGTGTTGGGGCCAGTACATTCGGAGCCACGCGCCGAAATCGGTTTCCTTCCTGACAACTTCGGACGGAGCGGAGTTTGCCGAGCGCGCCGCGCCGTTGCCAGGCGGCCACGCTCGACTCCAGTCAGCCGGTGGACATGCGAAGCCTTGTCAAAGGTAGCGTTCTCGTGCAACGAACTATTAAGGCCCTTGCGCACTGCGAATTGTAAAGTATTAATGTATATAGCGGTGTCCAATTATGTAAACGCTCCATTTGCACAAATGAGGTTAACCTTGATTATTCTTCCGAAATGGCAGCGTCAATTCCCCCTGGAGGACCCCATTCCGAAAATGTACCGCGTCCTTTATATTGAATTTTAATTTGTCCGTGAAAGTACGTTTCCCAGGTACGTGCACAATATATATATATATATATATTTTTTAGTTATATATATATATATATACTATATATATACCCACCTGGTGATTATTTTTAACTTTAGGGGGACTGTAAGGAAAAACACGTACAGAAGAACACGAACACACACAACACATCCGCTTGCCCGAACTGATGATTCGGACCGCGCGACCGCTCGACGCGAGGCAGCTACGGTCCCTTCAGCCTTAGCGACGCTCGGGATATCCAGGTCCGCTTAAGCATCAATGTAACAGATTAAAATTGCTTTAAAACCTGAGCTGTGCGAAGAAGAAGCTCTATAAGCCCCTATTTCACAACAGAAAATTGAACACCGTCTTTGTTGATGTTATTCCAAAACTTTCAACAAAGGAACCCTGAACCAACCTCCTCGAAGTAGAATGTTTGCAAGCGCCTTGCGTCGCTCAATCCCGCGCAACAGCGCAGCTGGCTTGCGGCCGCGAGGAATTTGTCACATAAGAGAGGGTATTTTGTTCCTCTAGATCACTATATCACTCCATTTTGTTTTCGCGTCCTATCTCGGAAAAATATTCGTCTGATTGGAGTTTTGGTTTTTTCACCTTTGTATTTCTCTGAAGAGTTCTACTAACACCCATTAATTTCAGATAGGCGCGCCGATATTGATATGTTTTCTAAGTTTGTCACGTAAGTGGGGGGGTATTTTGTGTCTTGATCACTACACGTTCCATTTTGTTTTCTCGTCTAACTCGGAAAACAATCGCCTGGATTAGTTTTGTTTTTCACCTTTTGTATTTCTCTGAAGGGTTCTAATAGCACCCTGTTTCAGATGGGCGCGCCGAAATTAATAATTTTCTAAATTTGTAACGTAATGGGGGTATTGTTTGACTATCTGTGGAAAAATAGCATTGAGATGCAAAGTGACGAACGCATAAACCGAGTGTGTGGCTTGGCGTGTGCCCGCTAAGTCCCGCTGCCTCCGTCGGGGCTGTGTCACGCACCGCCGGGCCTGGGCCGTGCGCCCGCTGACGCAACGGCGCAGATGGAACAGGGGAGGCAAGGTGTTTTCGTAATTTCACTTATGACGCGCCTGTTCGTCCTGATTTGCAATGAGTTGTCACGTGCGTTTGGATTCAGGAACGCATGTCGCCATCGCGCTATAAGCCCACATTTTTTAATTTGTTCTCGGAAGTTTGAGAACTAATATCAAATTCGCGTTTTTGCTGGATTTTTGGAAAAGGTAATCGGTAGCGTAAATTATATTTTAAAAAGCGTGCAATGCGTTTACAAGATTGAAAATCGGACTATTGGTTTCAGACGTTATCAGTAAAGTAATTACCTGTGAGTGGGGCTGGCGATCTATTTAATTTTCCTAACAAAGTATTTTTTTCGACGTATTTAGGCCTTTAGGGCCTAAGTGGTACCCGCTGATAAGTCGCACGTTCAATCACGCTATGAAATGTGATATTCCAGTTGAGACGCAGTCTAAGGCCCGGCCGTAATCTTATTTTCTATTCCTTGTCCACACAACGCTCGCTGTGACGCCAAAGTAGGTTGAGGCACCAATTAAAGCCCTATCAACGAAAAACAAAGAACAGGAAAGACAGTCATACGAAGGAAAGGAGGAAAGTGAGGATAGAGAAGTTTTTGGTGGGTGCGGAAGTTAAGAACTTTCGATTGTGTTAGAAGATCGGAAGTTTTGAGATTCCTGATACTGAAAATATATTTTTAAAGAATTTTAGCTTTTGTAGTTCCATCAGAAGTTCTTAATATAACTTACACATGATTTTTTGCAACACACAACAAGCACATTGCAGGGAGTCTTCTGAAGGTCATAAAATACCGTCATTCTTTTTTTTTTTTTAAATTTATTGTCTACCTGTTTAAACATACATGTTTTTCAGGGTTGTGAATACAATTCATCACATAACTTTTTGGTTTATTTCTAACTGTGGGTGCCCTCGAGGATGCGATAAGTGTTTTTTGGTATTATTATTATTATTATTAATTATTATTATTATTATTATTATCTATTATTATTAATTATTATTATTATTATTTAATTATTATTATTATTATTTAATTGATTATTATTGTTATTATTATTATTATGTATTATTATTATTATTATTTATTTATAAATTTAAAATATTACGGAAGTAATATTAAGAGTGCAGAGACTGGATCGTTTGATATGATTATTCGATGGAAAGGTTATATTATTTGAAGGGCCCATTTTCTGGTATCTGTTATGGGTGGTCTGAATCTGTCTTTAGGGAAGCGTGAGTTTGAATGCGTAAAAGTTCGGTCTGCTGTGCGTCAAGGTTGTAAATGGAGGTTGCTTGGGGAGATGAGGGGAGTGATTGGTGAAAAAGTCTCGGGGACAGTTTGGTAATGGTGTTCTTTTATTGGTCCGGAATTTGCAGTTCGTGATGGATTAATGGCTTAGTTCGAAATAACCATGGCGCTTTTAATTATAGTTCTTAAGCGCTTTTATTTTGTAATAGTTTGCAACAGGTTTATATAGATTTTTGGCTGAAAATTTCCCCATATTGGGCATGCATAAGTCATAGTTTTGGTCGAATTATAGACTTTAGAATTAATCATTCGCGGTCTCTATTTTAAGGGGAGATTTTTTTTGTTAATTAGTGCGTAAAGTGGGAAAGTTTTCTTGTGTTTTTGTTCGTGTTGTGGTAAATGTTGTGTTTTCCAGTTTAATTTAGTAATCAAGTTGCCTTCCTAAATATTTGGCTGCTGTAATATTTGCAGCCGCAGGGATATTTTCGTTGTTCCAAATTTAATGCGGAGGGGTGTTGGGGATGTTCCTTAGGGTGAAAATTTTCGGCCCTGTGGTTTTATAATGGATTCATTTTTAATTCCTCCAAATTTTTTGCCCATTTATTGAATATGTCAAAGGTCGTCTTGGTAAGTTAATTCTAGCTGTCCAATAATGTCCCCATGTTTGGAAAAAGTGAGTGTCGTCAGCGTAAAGTGCTATTTGCGAATCTAATTAGGTGTGGATAATCGGAATATATATTAAATTGAATAATGACGCGGTGATAATGGGGACGCCTTGAGGGCAGCCCCTCTGAAATCTGGCGTAAGGAATGATATGGCAATCATTAATTTTTTGACTTGGAACTTTCTTTTGGGTTTAGAAACACTTTTTTAATAATTTGGAATAAGTGTGCTGCGAGTGCTATTTTGTCTTAATTTGTAGAGAAGGCCTTGGATGTCGGATAGGTTTTGTCAACGCTCTTTGGTGATGGTCCAGGAATATTAGCGATAGTTGGGTTGTTATTGCATGGAGATCCTGTGCGCTACTATAATTCGGCTGTAAGGGCCGTAATGATGTTGATGTTGTGTTGTGGAGTGGTTAGGAGTGTGCGCCGACATCCAAATTGCGTGTCTGGGATTACGATGTGTGTTGGTCTGAATTTATTAATCCGTTTTAGTATAAGGGTTTTACTCATAGGATAGTGTTCGAACAATGACGGGAGTAGACATTTATTGGTCTTATAGGTTGCGCGTGGAGTTCTTTTGGAATTTTTTTGCGTTTGTCCGGAAAGGGGTAAGACTGTTGGATTTTCCAATCGTGTGGGAAAGGTAATGACTCTATTTTTGAAGGTGCTGCGTTAAATAATGTTGCCTGTAAATGCTGTTTATCGAATTGTTATTTAAGTGTCTTTTAGAACTGTGTATTGAAATAAAGTGTATCCGCTGCTGATTTTGTTAGGTTGTAATTTGTTTTTTGATTTCTGTTTAATTTCTGATGGGGGAATATGTACTTTATAGATTTACTGGAAGCTGTATATGAGTTGGTTTCTGATTAAATTCCTCTTACTTGTTTTATTTAAAGTGATCGTTTTTCGACTGGGTTTGTTTGGGCTTGAACGACTTTTCAAGATAGTCAGCTAGATAAGGAGAGTTGTTTTTTCTGCATAAATCAGAATTGTGAGCCACTATGTGAAGACTAGTGATTTAATTGTGGAAATTTCTTGTTTTGTCTTTTTATTGCTGATGTATGGTAGGACCACATATGCCTAGGATGTACGGGTGAGTTTTCTTTTTAGGAAAAGTCTGAAAGCTTGCATACTTCTGATGTTGGTACTGATGGTTGTAGAGGTTTTACTAGTCTCGTCAGTTTGTTTTAATTTTCTTTTTAAGTCTGTGTTCGTGGTCGTATGTCATTTGCCAATGAGCGTTTAATTGTGTTTACTTTGATTAGGTTTATGATTTTTATTGGGATTTGTGCTTGTGATATTGGGGTTTGGTTATTTTGAGATATGTGGTAGAATTTGTGAGGGATCCTTGTAGGGTTGGCTTGACTAATCGTTTTAACGTGTAGAGGTTATCTAGTCCTTTGTCGGATTGAATGTTTTTGCGGATGTTTGTAAGTTAAATTTTTTTAAAATTGTGCTCTGATTTAACCAGTTAAATTTTACCCTTTTTGCTTGTTTATAATGAAGATTTGATAGGATATGGCAGCAGGATGAAAATGAATATGATCTATTGATGTGATCCGAGTCGAGTTCAGGAATCACTTTATTGGTTATAGCGGAGAAATCAATATTTTGTTTGGTGATGAGGATATGTCTAATATTCAGGTAACTTTAATATTATTGTGTTGTATAGGGTAATGGGTGGGTTCTGGTTGGGCCATGAAACTGTAAATTGGAGAGTGGTAAGCCTAGTTTTATAATTTTTGCCCTTGAGGAGTTGTTGTGTTGCAATTCCGGCAACCGCATGTGTTTGCGTATTTAGGTCACCTATTAGCAGATGATAGTTATCAGTTATTGGTCCCAAAAATTTCAGTATAGTATTTTTTCTAGGGGATAGCTTATGATTTGAGGTTTATTACGCCAGATATACGATGGTTGTGTCTTTGTTTATTTATTTTGGGGTTGTTATTGCTATGGTTTCTAGGTCGTTGCTGGCGTAGGACTATTAATTAATCGTAGGTGTTTTATATCTTTGTGCACTAGTATGTGGCCACATCCGTCCTGCGGCCCGTCGCTGAGAGACGGTCGTTGGCGAATTCTGATATTAAACCGTGGTATTTGAGGAACGTTGAGTTTGAGGTAACAGGGCCGGTGGAGTTTCTGAAATACAAGCTTGTTTTAATGTATGTGGCGCTTTGCTAATATAAGTGTCGTAGAATTGATTTTCTTGCCTTTTATTCCGTTCTGCGTTCCAGTTGAGAAGTGTTTTGTTTCTGGATTTTTTTAATTTACGTCCATTACTCGAGGGCTGATATGTATTAATAATTTTGTATTTGTGGAATGGGTGCATTTATTACTTGGTGTTGATGATTGAAGTTATTACCTCACCTTGGTGTAAGAAGGGAGATTGGGTTCGATTAACGGGGGGGCTTGGCTGTACAGTCTTGAGGATTTTGGAAAAACGCAGGGATTTATGGAGGTCGTTGCGTTGATTGTTTGTTGTGGTGATTTTGAGGACTGGTTTCGGTCAAGGTTTTTTTTTACTCTCGTGGATTCTCTGTTTTAAAAAGCCTGTCGTCTCTGATTATGCGATCTGTTTGATTTTTTTAGCAGTTTCTGAATAAACTTCACACCCTTTCCAATTGGGCTTGTGTGGCTCTTTTTTACAATTAACGCCATTTCGAACTTGTTTCTGTTTTAGGTTCCGTGCATATTG
The DNA here is from genome assembly GCA_017312745.1 of Gryllus bimaculatus. Lineage (NCBI taxonomy): Eukaryota > Metazoa > Arthropoda > Insecta > Orthoptera > Gryllidae > Gryllus > Gryllus bimaculatus. The sequence goes on along the minus strand of BOPP01000348.1, from coordinate 130,635 downwards.
AATAATGGTGGTTCACCTAAACACCTAACGCAAATCTCGGCGCGCCCACAGTTAGCTTGAGTGTGATGCAATCTTTTTGGCAGTTTTTACACTGAATTGGTAATTTTGGTTGGATCTAGGAAATTACCCTAATTACACTATAGTAAAAATCTATCTAATGCTAGAATGCTCCTTCCCTTTGTTATTGTCCTGCCTAAATCTACAGCACGTGTTGTTAATGGGTTTTCTGTCTTTTCGCGTGAGGCGAGTTACCTTTGGATTACTGGGTATTTTTTTAACTAGGTTCTTGATAAGATTTCTATTTCCACTATATAGTGTGTGGAATAACTAATAATGATTGACAATGTTATTTATGCTTGGGTCACGAACGTGTGGTATTTCTATGTTGTTTTCGTGCAAATTTACGAATAACTCTGAAAATCTTCTATTGATTTAAGTTTTACTTTCACTCTGTCTGCTTCTATTTTTGTTTGTAAATCTTCTTTAACTACATTTTAATGTCATTTATTAACAGTTGAAAAATTTTCGCGCTTTGTGTTAATTATCGGAGAATTTTGATCAATGTTTTCCGCGGGACTGATATGTTCGGTCCCTGCATCTGTATCGTTATTTAATGTTTCGAACGCTGTTTGCTGTAGGAATAGCATATCGTGAAAACAGAATCCAAGTTTTTTGTCTTTGCGCTCACTTTGTTTCTATTGGGGCAGGTGCACTGTGTTTTGCAAGGGCGGCCAACAAGCTGAAGCGTTGGCTGTTTTTGTACTTGCGTTTTGAAGTGCTGTATTTGCTGTTGCAATGTAGCAGTTGTTTGGTGCTGTTCCTGAGTTGAGTGCTGCTGGCGCCTGTTTTTGCTGATGTTGCTGATCGCTATGATGAGCTGTTGTTGGTACTCAACGAATGTTGGCATGCGTCGGGCGTAGTGTTGTTCACGGCCTGCATCGCTTCTTTTTGATGCTCCGTCCGAGGTCAGAGCACGGTTAATTCACTTTTATCTATTTTCACTTTCGTTAAGATATGGAAATAATTTCGAACACTGGTCACTTCCAGCGACATCGCCAACTCACTGGAGTGCTCAGCTTGACGGCCGACTGACTAACAAGGTAGCGCCTGCGGTCACAACCTCTCAGACCGCTGTTAGCAGCTGAACTGCGACCTCATTCTTTAATGTGAAATTTTAGAACGCTCCCCTAATTCGTATAGATTAATTATCAAGGGAGCAACATTAATAATTAAATGTTGATTGTTGAGCAGATACAAGCAACATTAAAAAGAAGAGATTTAAGAAGGCGTTCAACTCTCATTAATTCAAGTTCTAAACTCACAAAATTTCCTAATACAGTAAAACAGAAAGTGCATGTAATTGTATTTTAGGAATATATCATTTCTAACATTACATTAAACCTATGTTTGGGAAATATGCGGTATTTCAAGAATAGGTTTCACAAGATTTGTCAAGCGAAAACCGTGACGACTGGCTATATAAAACAATACTAATTTCAAAAACATTCACGAGAATTATTCTCAGTAATTCAGCACAAATAAGTACGCACTTTTTTACAAGCAAATTATGTCATTATTTTATTATTATTATTATTATTATTATTATTATTATTATTACTATTTAATTATTTCTTAGTCAGTTTGATATTTTTTCTACGAGTGCCCCGAAAGCACCCTTACTCAATTCAGCAAGAGGAGGATGCCTTAGAACGGAGCAAGTCCCCCTCCGCCCGAGCAGCAGGTTCGACGCAGAGACGGCTGAGGCCTTATGTTTCGTCCCGGAAGGAAACGCTCCGCAGCGCGTTCTGCCGACACGCAATCCCCACTACACCTCGCGTGCGCCTTGCTCCCCCGACAGCTTTTCCGAAGACGCGCTTCGCGGAACGCCCGAAAATGAGTTTTCTTGCGGAGGGACTCGCGGCCGGTTCAGCTCTCTCCGTGAAGCCTCTGAGGAGATCGAGGGCGTGCCAGACAGAGGAAATGAAGCACGCATGATGAGTAAATTAAGGGCTGATGGGCATCGGTCACCGAACTATTTGCACTACCGCGCCAGAACGAATATTAAACACAATTCGGGAAAATATGTATATACATCGAAGAAAGATCGGATGCGAATAAACCTCGACGTCATTTGTTCATGTTGCTTTGAGGCCGAAGAATGAAGAACAGGAAAAAGCAAGAACGGATGGATGCAAGTTATAAGGCGCACGAAGTAGAGGCTGCCAGATGCAGAGAAGATTATGGCAGCGGTAACAAATGCAGCAAGAAAGGTGGTGGTGGCGGTCGATGTGATAACAACGGCAGAAGCGGTGACAATGACAACGGATGTGGAGCCAGTGCTGGCAGTGGATAAAAATACGCCCGTCGACGAAGGGCCTGGCGGTTGGGAGGAAGATTATGCCAAACGAAACGTCCCTGACGGCTGACGAAGGCGGTGAAAATGGCTGAAGTCCCAGGTCAAGGCGCTGTGCTCCGGGGGCGGTGAAGACGGCGAGGCAAGGCAACCGAGGGGACGTGGCTCGAGATGCGAACATTGCTGGCGGTGGCGTAACGCCGTCGTCGACGGCAGCGCTGGCGAAGGCGAAGGTGGAGGCGAAGGCGGAGGTCGGGATGAAGAATGTTGCGACGCTGACTGGGCAAAGAATGTCAAAGAATGAGAAGATGAGAAATACGTTGGTTGCACGATGAAATCGGTGGTACCCACATTATCGCAGTCGATGACAATCTTAAAGGCCATGAGCATTAATTAAGTAATTGTGACAAAACCACACCTATTTTTTTAAATTTTGTTTTAAATTCTAGAACAAATCCTGTAGAAATAATTGAATGTCAAAAGGGTAGTGTTATGACGTTTAGACCAATTTAATTATTCGGATGACTTTGGACGGACTTCACACTGGGGAGACAATGCCACCGTTCTATTTGGTTAGTATCATCTTCGTCGTGTTTCATTTTTTGTACAGAATACTAACACAAAATAGGAAGTTATAGAACACGCAGTGTCACGATTGATTAAACCACTTCGAAAAAGTGCCTTCCCTAACAAGTTTACAAACAGTGGCACGTATCATTCAGCCACGGGGGATGTGCGGGATCGTATGACGCAAGTGCCTGTGCGCTGGCAACGACGCGTTGACAGCGCGCGAACAAAACGCCCGCCCGGAGGCGCCGCCCGCGCCGCGCGGCGATAAATCGGGGCCAACGGACAGCACCGCGCTGCATCACCGGCAGCATCCGCCCGTCCACGCGCCCCGCCCCGCCCCGCACCACGCTCCGCGCCTCCCCCTCCCACCCACACACGCCTTTCCCCACTGCGCCCTGCCCCGCCCCGCTACGCTCACGGCCTAGGCCTATGTAAATATTCTCTACCATCTTCACCAAAATTACCATTTTTTAACTTCTTTCCTGCAAGAAGGAACCCATTCAAGGTTGTCGTACTAAAAGGTTTCCTATTTTCTTGAGTCTGGTATATTCTTGCGGGTTCGCCCCGCACTGTTTGCAAAAAGACCACCAGTGCTTCTGGAGGTACCTGCCGCTCCTCGGAGAACATTCATGAGCTCAGAACAGTTACTCGTTTTCTATGGCTCACGGTATGTACGTATGAGCTGACTGCCTAGGTGGCTGCAAGCCCTTCCCTGCGCGAGCACGTGGCAGGCACGTGATTCCGCCTCCGTTGCCCTTAGGGCGCCCAGTCGCCACCCCGAGGTGCGGCTGGTTCGGCTCACACTCATTCTCACTTTGTCAAGCCGTTGGCGAGGCGCAATGTGAGGCGGCGATATAACATGCATTCCTTCTTAAGTTTTATCCTTGAATAAAAGGATGACTTGCACATATTTTTAGGATGGACTGCTCTCATGGTGCGGTTGGGAGCACTAATGGGCACGTGGGATTTTGGTTTAACGTGGTCCAAGTGTAATTAATTGCTCGCGATGGCGACTGTTTTCCTCTCGTAGCTCACACTTATTCACACGAGTTGTGGCTACGCATCATGTGGGTGGCCCTTTGCAACGTTTTGTATCAGGAATTGTAGTAAACCATACCATTACATTACAATGCAATAAACTAATAAAATAATAATATGCAATAAAATAATTACAATGCAATAAAACCATTTTTATTGCATTGTAATTTACCAAGCAACAATTTTGTTTGTGTAATGTAATATTAAGAATATTATCATCCTGCCTCGCCATATAGTCAATGTATATTATTTGTAAAATAAAGTTTGTTTATTAAATGTTCATATTCTCAATTTATTAGTGTTAGTGTGAATGTGTGTGAGCTACCATAGGGGAATAGTCGCCATAGCAAGCAATTAATTATACTTGTTGCAAATGTTTCATGGCCGGTGTGAGGGCATATTGCTGTGACGTTCAGGCACCAAAACCTATTTTCACAAGCGAATATGTATAATTCCAAGTTCCGCATTTTCTAAAAATGCGACCTGCCGGCAGAATTTGAAAATTGTTTTTAATAAAGTGCGGAAATGAGGTTCATTGTTGCATGATAGGTGAGATAAAATGAGAACCAATAAAGTCATGAGTTGTGTCATTCTACCTCATATTTTGCAATGCAATGATTTTGAACTCTCTCAAATAAATGCATTTTTACTTGGATATCGGGGACATCGACCGATGAATTTTGCTTGCAAGATTAATTGCTTCAGCAAATAGTTCCTTGGGTTTGATGTTCCCTGCGTGCCACGTGGCCTCCGCAGAAATCCTGCCCGCCAGCCCCGCGCGCGCGTGTGTCGCTCAGGGCTGTCGCGCGCTCGAGCGGAAGAGCAGCGCGGCCTTCCGGGCGGCGGAGGCGCAAACACAGGCAGGCTGCGCTGGAATCGCAGCAGGTGCGTCTGCTTCTGCGGCGGCGGCGGAGACAGAGGCGGCGATGGAGGTGACGGTGGTGGTGGGGGGGCGGTGACAGTGGTGGCGGTGGCGGGG
>BOPP01000348.1:114607-125490 GCA_017312745.1 Gryllus bimaculatus | reverse complement strand
CCGCACTCACTACGCCCCGGGCAACATGGCGGCTCCCGCGCTCAAGGTACGTGCCAGCCCCGGCGTCACACATTCCGAAACTCAGTCTACGCAGGGCGATCACCATTTCTCACAAGTATCCATTCAGCGTCTTTTGAATTCGGGCTTCCAGAACGCGGGAGAATGGGGAATTAATAAAATTCGAGATATAAAAATATTATCCAGCTTCAACATACTACATTTACATCGACAAAATAATTTATTCAAGACAATGACGTACCAAGCCGCATCACATTGACGAATTGAAGTTGTAGAGCTCTTTGAGATGTGAAGCTTTTAAGATAAGGTGCGGCATGCAGGGAGTAATTGCGAACCCCTTGAAGATACGCGAGACTGAATGCAGATGGGATAGAGAACATTAACGGGGGCAGAAAAATTGGAGCGCGCAAGAAATGTGATTAGATACATTGGATATATGACATTCACATTGGAAAGTAAAATGGATCATCGAATATTTGGACCAATCAAATTGTGTTTTCCTTAATACGGATATGGAGGAGAATTAAAAAAGTCGAAGAGATAGGAGGAATAATTCCTTATTGTGATGCATTTAAATTTTCAAACATTTATTTGAAGAGTTGTCGAGGATTCGTCATGGTGATATATAATTTGGAAAAACCAAGTATGTCGTCTTAATAGGAATGATAAACATACAATAAAATTACTAAGTGCATCCAAATAAGACCAATATAGACTTGACTCCATCCTGATGATACAACACAATAACATGCTGTTGTAAGTATGAACGCAAACTTCATGAAATAAATTGTGTACCATTTTCTGTAATTATTTTTTGTGAATGAAACTTTAGCACGTGAGATTGTTACCAGGAATGTGCCGCTTGTGAGCAGAACAATTCCCGACATACCATTAATATACATTTTTTTTGCCACGGAGTTCGCACACTTTAGCCACTGTGTTTATTTTGTCACCAATCTTGTGGATGAATTACTATAGAAACTCTTTCATGGACACGTCCTGCTGTTTTCGAAAAGTCTACACTTCAGTTCTGCAAGTTTAATTCACGGGATAAAGTCATTCGTGCATATTCATACTTTATGGTAGCAAATAAAGTATGTGTTTCTATTGTTTTAAATATGGATCGGCAAATATTGGACAAAATAAACAAAACACATTTTACATTCAAGTTATTTTTATTTTCTACACAAGCAGAGGCGAAAGAAGCACTCTTAGCACTTACATTCCGTTCTCAGAAACGATCATTTACGTACGATGAATTTAATACATCGCAAGAGAAGGATTGGTATTTCTAATATTAAGAAATACGTACCTTGTCACCAACAAGAGTGTAGAATTATAAAAAGTGTAATTTTGTGAGTAGAAAGAGGAGATAAACTGGTTTGTTAACAAACTCTTCGTAGTTTGGGTTTTACGGAGTAACGTAGAAAAAGGAGTGGACGAGTAGAGTACATCTGTCCTCATCGTCTGACACATCATGTTGACCAATCAGAGAAAGGGAGAGAAAGAAGGGGGAAGCAGGAGAAGGTACACACTTTATCTCTAATTCTCATCCAATTGATGCAAAGCATTTGTTGTATTACGGTTCATTGAATAATATTCTACTCTTTCCTCTATCAATTTTATTTTCCCAGAAGAAACACTGGAAATACACTAAGAAGTCACATAATTGAAATTGTAAAAGTATTGTACTACTTTAGGCTAATGTTTTATTATTTAACGAGAAACTTCAAGCCATTCAAATTCTAATAGCAGCTACGGAATTTTCAAAAACTGAACAGACAAAACTAGTATAATTGTAAGTGGAATATCAAGATATTGTCAACATCAATGGAAAAATACATTTGAGGTGTAGAATAGAACTATTAGTACTTTCATAATCTATGGTATATTTCTTCCATGAGCTGTTTCTCAGTTTCGAGGGTATTGTGTTTACACCTGGTGCCTGAATGAAATGTTTGTACAAGTTGTGTTAGTTTGTCTCTTTCAGGAATCAATACGTGTGATGAACTGCAACAGACCTTTTACGTACCTACCACAGGAATGTATCTTCGGAGATTGTAGCCTGTTTCTCTAGAAGTACTTTGTAACTTTGCTACACAATGCACAGGGTACGATTCTATTTATATTTTACAGAATGGGTTAAAATCACATCTTTACAGTAGATACGAACAAGAACTTTACGTAACTTTTAATTCATGAGATATGTTTCCAACGGAATATAGCTCAGTTGAACTCCCTGTCACATGTACAACTTCATTTTCGTACAATTATTCTTCATTTTTTAGCACACTCATACAATTTTTTTCATATATACATTAGCTAGTTGATCATTGTATTGCCTCTTATATTTAGATATCATCTGGTATTCCTGGTAATTGCATAGAGAGCCAGTTTTATTTTCTTGTATGTATTTTTGCACAGTTCATTTTAGCCCTATTAATTATAGTACAAGAGATGCCACACTATTTCTGTAATACGATACGATGCAATATACAATTTTGATGCGAAAGTGAAGAAAAAATTATATTAATGATGGCACAAAAGGGCACCCTTTGCCCCATACATATTCCACAGAGCGATCGGCATATGAACCCTGGTCCAAAAGTGGAAGGCAACCACAGGGGGCACAAAATAGCTGTTTTCATTCATCGCAGCGTATAGAACTGCAGACTTTCTTATCACACGAGATGTGATGATCGCAATCAACAACGTCAGCAAATACATTCAAATCTTTTCCGCTCAATTAGCGGTCACGCAAGTTCTCAATTGCTCATACTCATGCTTCAAAGCATTAAATGCATTTTTCTAAATTTTAGTATTTCATTTGGCAGACATCCGCCTCTTTACCGTGCGTGAAACGTTTTAAACGTTCGATAATTAGAAGCTTCATTGTGAGGTCTACGTGGCCAGAAAATGTTAGTCTTTCCTTTTCTTGATGTCGAACAACCGGCCATGGGGCCTGCTCTTCTGTCTGACCACAAGAATTTGGCAACACTCCTCTCGCCATCAAGCAGACAAAGAAGGTATCACTCGGGCAATAAACAGACGAACTGAATTAAGGATATTTTACATGCAGTAAATCTACAACGTGGGCCAGTCGATTTTACTTCCCCTCCGAATGAAGGCGTACGGAAGTTGTGTATTTTTGGCCCATAAAAATCCACGGTTTCGAGCGGGTTTGAAGCCGAGAACTTGAATATATCAGTCCGCTACGCTAACCGTTACATTACTGAAGCCGTCTGCAAGGTCACAAAGAGGGCTCCTGGCCGACGGTGATCATCCCTAAAACCGAGCAGATTAAGACTAGCGACCAGAGTCGAGGTCAGGCATAGTAGCGTGAATCACCCGTTAAAAACAATAGTTCCTAATTCCACCATAGGACGAACGGCGCTGAGTAAAGTGTGTGTGCCCTATCACTTTGAAGAAAATACGTTTCCTGGTTCAGGGTTAAGGTTACCCATCAACACATTCTTAATTCCTGGCTGCTGGTGTGTGCAGCTGCTGCTGCCGCTGCTCCTGGCCGCGAGCGCGCTGCGCCCGGCCCTGGGGGCCGCTCCGCGCAGCGCCTACTGCCCGTCGGGCTGCCAGTGCGTGTGGCTGGACCTCGTGTGCGACGGCGCGGGCCTGGGGGCGGTGCCCGCGGGCGACCACTACGCCTACGTCACCACGCTCTTCCTCAGCGCCAACGCCATCTCCGCACTGCCCGCCGCCGCCTTCGCACCCTACCCCAAGCTCAGCACCGCCGTGCTCGACGACAACGCGCTCGCCACGCTCGACCTGCGCGTCTTCGCGCGCGCGCGGGCGCTGCGCGAGCTGCGCGTGGCGCGCAACCACATCTCGAGCGTGCTGCCCGCCGACGCGCTCCAGCCGCTGGCCGCGCTCCAGACGCTCGACCTCTCCTTCAACCGGCTGAGCGCGCTCGACCCGCACGTGTTCGACACAGCGCGGTCGCTACGGTGAGTTCAACTCCAATTACGGTTCTTTCACAAACTATCCACTGCTCCTATTACATTACATTTTCTCAGAGGATACGTTAAGATGGTATTCATTGAAAATGTAAGAGAACTAATATAGACCAACGTTTGTTTAATTTACCAGAAAATTCATGGTATGTAGTAGTTACATTACTTTACGTTCACGTCATTATATCATCAATTTTCACACGAAACATACTATAACTTCAATTGTCGTAATGTACAAGTGATCGTAACAATGTTTTCTCTTAATGTATATTCAGGCAAGTTTCAAGTCTATTTCATCGCATTCACTAGTCTTGTGTCACGAATGCTTATCAATTCATAACATCACATGTACAACATTTGGGCAAGCATGTTTCAAGTCAATGTAGCAAAACAAACTAATTTAGTTATAGGCTGGTCTCATACGTGACAAGACACTTGGTTCCAAGTAGCTAACTTTTTATTATGTAGCTTTGTAAACATAAATCTTGAAGATTCACGTGTCTAAAACAAGAATTTTTCATAAAACATTGAATTACAACCTCTTCAAGACCAGATCATCAATTACACCTTAGAACATTATTTAATTAATTTAGCCCGCAAGACATGAAGAATATCTCAAGTATGTTTGTAAGAATGTATCTTTGTAATGGAGAGTATATTTTATGGGCACGCACGCATAAATAATATTGTATGTTAATAGTTCTCATATTCGAGGACCGTGAAATGAAATTTTTCACCTACAACTAAGTGAGAAATTAAACTCCCAGAGAAAACTAAAGAATGGGAAAAATCTCAAACAAATCTTATTAAATGTTTCACAACTTGAGAAGAATTATTGAACTCAGTAAAGGCCAAATTAATTTTACTTTTACTAAAAACAAGTTCTTTAAAACTTCTGCACTTTTCGGTCATTCTTTACTCGATAAAACCGTATTGGCATTTAAAGTTGTACTTTAGGGGGCCATAAACAATTATTTGGTCAATATAATCTAGAGAAATTACTTTTGACATTCGATTAAATGAAAATGTTTATTGTCATAAGCGGAAACTAATTGTCCTGAATATTGAGAATGCTCGGCGTCGTGTGCCGACAGGAACTTGTACCTGGACGGCAACCCCCTGGTGCTGCCCTCCAGCGGTCCGCTTCTGGTCCACCCGTCGGTGGCGAGCCTGTCGCTGGCCGGCGTGGACGCATCGGCGCTGTCGCCGCTCACGCTGTCGGCGCTGCCCGACCTCTTCTCGCTGAAGCTCAACGCCAGCGCCGTTCACAACCTCTCCGGGGCGCTGGCGGCGGCTCCCGACCTCTACAGCGTGGAGCTGCAGGGCAACGCCATCGCCGAGCTGCCGGGCGACGCCTTCATGCCTGGCGTGCACCTGGACCTCCTCAACCTGGACGGCAACCCGCTGCAGAAGATCGAGCTAGCGGCGTTGTCGGTGTTGAGGAACAGAACAACATTCTCCATCGCAGACACGACTATCGCCTGCAGCTGCGCGTACCAGGATGTGTGGGAGTGGTCGCAGCAGCACGGCGTGCGGCTCAATGCGACGTGCTCCAGCGCACCACCTTGTGACTTCTTGAAGTGAATGTAGATTTATCATGCCCATTACTTCAGGACGAGACTCTGTACAATTCTTTTCCTGTGATAAAGATTTCATTCGCATTCCGGCATTCATTTGAATAACACACTTTATCTTTTCATCTCCAAAACAGCACAGTTATTTCCCAATAAATTCTCTATGTTTCTATAGAAGTTTGAGTATTCCACATGCCTCACTGCCAAAGAGTGCTGTCTACAGCCTCCATGTTTGGCGCACGTGTGATCGTACTTAATTCGGAGGGCATTCTGCTGGAGGAGATTGATGTAGGAGACTTGGCAGTGTTATGAAACGGGTCGAATTTCGCCACTGGGAACAGGACATTAGCCTGCAGCCTTCGACGATGCGTTGGAGCGCTGCTCAAGGAGTCTGCAATAGTGCGTCACTGCGCCAGTCTCCAAAAACGTTGCATGCCCAATTGCGTATTTCCAGCCACAATGCGACGATGGCTGGAACTACAAACATGATTCACTTACTCTGCATTGTCTAATTTGTGCACGTAGAATTTTAATAATGACCAAGGTCATATATATATCACATATATATATATATATATATATATATATATATATATATATATATATATATATATATATATATATGAGTGAAAATAATCAATTTTCAGCTTGAATTCGTAATCTTCCGCGTTTGCAGTCATTTGGTTCTTGGCTGCCCGGGATGACCCGTGTCACAGTCGAGCTGTCGTTTCGGCACAATGAACATTGATAATTGCGTAATGTTCACAGGGTTGAAACTTGTAGGAATGATTTGCGGATGTGCGCATATAAGTATAGTTCGCCTTGCAACAGCGCCGCCGAAGTCACAATGCCCATTCCAAAAGTATTGTCTCGTGACCGCACATGTACACAGTAGTTATCATTAGAGGTCACAGTATATATCGATATTTACTCGGTATTTTTTATTATTTATAAGATCCTCTCCATAGCAGAGGTCATTGCGCCCATGACTATTGGCTTAACAAGTGCATAATTGCCGTAATAATGAGGAAAAGTTGCAGACACCCTCTTTCCCCGCCACAAATTTCACATGCATTGGCATGGAACTGAAAACGGCCCAAACAATATAACGCGTGCTAGGTAGCCATTACGCTACAGCACCTGACTAGGAGCTGGAAGAGCGAGAATCACGGGAGAACATCCCGAGCAGATCGCGCTCGAGGACTTCAAAGGGCTCAAAGTCAAATTTCCTGTAACTCGAGATTATACTAAATTACAAGGATGCCGTGTCATATTTGAGTTAGCTTTCAAAAAGAGGATCTGTAAATCCATTGTGAATTGCAATGGTTGACACACTGTGCAAGGAGAAGCAGCCAGGGTCCTTAAGCCAATCATATGTGAGACATTTCGACACTTTGGCCCTCTAGCGCGATGAAAAGCACATTGCGAGAGACGACCCCCCCCCCCTTAAACAACACAAAGGAGCAATTCTGACGCTGGTTCAATTCTACCCACTTCCATCTAAACGACATAACGGTTGGATTTTACAACCTTACTCCAGCCACGGAAAACTCCTAGTCAAGACCACTATCTCACAATTTGGGTAAGATTTTTAATTCGAAACCTTACAATTCGATCTTCAGTGGAGATCTCAATACACTGAGTGGGCGATGTTCCCCGCAACCAGGATAGAGCAGGGTAGAACGGATTCGTTGGTAAGCACTAAAAGATGGGTGAGATATGAAAAAAATAATTTAACTATGTTAATTAAAAAAAAGCTGCTTTAAAATTATTTGAAGTAAAGAAAAGCCATATTTGCAGCCTCTATGGTCCTGTAAGTGAACAAATGAAAACTATAATTCATTTTATTTCTCGACTGCTGTAAAGAAATTTGTCTCACGAGGCAAAATGCCAAATTTTGATACTACTCAGTTAGTTGTTTTATGAGTTGCTTCTCTAGCTGTATTGAGCTGCAGAAGGACAAAATATCGACCGATAATCAAACCGAGAAGGGGGAAGAGGTTTTCTCCTGAGAACCACGTTCTACAACACATGCCGACAATATCCTCAGTGTAGAGGCTTCTCTTTGGATACCTTCCGCCACTGCTCCCACAGGGTATCTTTTCTAAATCTCATGTTTCAGTCAACACCACTATTACAAAAGCTGAACAATAGATAAAAGCAATACTCTCAGATACTGATCGGTGTAAGTTGAGCTTTGCTTACAACGCAACCTGCTTACAGAATTTGGATGTTGGTTTCAGTAGCGTGGAAAACAGCTCATTATTCCATCAAAGGGTTATTAAAAATTTATTCCAAAATAAACCTCAGCTCTGAAAGTAAATTTACGTAAGCTTCAATTTAAGTCTTGTTCATGAATACGACGTATAGAGTTCAGTGGGAGATGTAGTTATTCAAATTATCGTTCGCCATGCTGGCGCGGCAGAAAGTATATTCCTTCACAAAAGTCTTGATGAGGGATAAGAGACCAAATCTAGAGCTCATTTGCCATTGAAAATACATTTTATGACATTGGAGGGACATTTTCTTAACAATTCTTGCAAAATCCGCTGATTTCTTTCTGTATTCAGGATTCAACTGTGCAGAGAATACACTTCTCCCTGTAGCAAGTCACGCGCAGTTTTTAACCGTTTTAACTAAGATAAATTAAAAATAAATGAGTAGTTTCTTGGGCTTAGCAGGCATCGACGCGGGGCCACGTGGCCATTCCGGGCGCCCGTGCGCCCAGCGCGTGCGTTCCCGTGACGTCGGCGCGCGCGTCGCTCAGGGCTGTCGCGCGCCGGAGCGGTGGAATCGCGGCAGCTGCGCCGCCCCGCCTGACAGGTGCCACGGCGGAATAAAAGGCGACACAGCCGCCCGCCCGCGCGCACTCACTGCGGACGCGAGCGACATGGCGGCCCCCGCGCTCAAGGTACGTGCCGATGAAATCTCCTTCTTCGCGACCTAGATGAACGAATTCGAGATACAAATCGTTTCGAAAGGGCACAAAGGTAAGGGAATGCTTAAAATTCGATACATCAAAACATTATAGATATGACAATGAATATTGGCCCTAAACCGATATTTCCAGCACACCGATATTTACAGTAAACCGATATTTACAGTAAACCGATATTTCCCGATAACCGATATTTCCCGATAACCGATATTTCCCGATAACCGATATTTCCCGTTAACCGATATTTCCCGTTAACCGATATTTCCCGTTAACCGATATTTCCCGTTAACCGATATTTCACATTAACCGATATTCCGATATTTCCCGATAACCGATATTTCACGTTAACCAATATTTCCCGATAACCGGTATTTCACGTTAACTGATATTTCATTTTAAAAATATTTCACGTTAACAATATTTCACTTTCATCGATATTGCACGTTCATTTAGATATAAAGTTGATCGAACAATCGCGCTGATTGAGCAATCGCGTTGATCGAACAATTACGGTGACCGAGAAATCGCGTTGATCGAGCAACCGCGCGACCCAGTGATTAAAGCTTACGTTATCCTTTGTGACATGAATATGGAGAATTAATAATAAAATTCGTGGTATAAGTAAGCTTTCAATCCGTGAGTCATTTCAATTTTGAAACATAGCCGTTTTAAAATTTCATGGCAGTTTTGCCGACGTGACCGATGATAAAAAAAAACATCAGTAATGGCACAGTCACAATTTGCATGCAGAAAGATGTCAGTTTTGTCCGCCCTTGCGGAAATATAATCAAATTAATAAGTGAACCCTAGAAGACCGTCATACTCTCAAACACTCCCCTCGCGGTACATCACAGCACCATAATGCTCTCACATATAATAACACAAACGTACAACTCCACCTATAACAAATGCTCCATTATACCAATACATTCTTTTGTGCGAGATGTCTAGAGAGAATATTTACTAAAAATATGCTGCTTCAAAGCAACAATACCTCGCATGACACGAACAGATTATTTTTGTTACGAGTTTTCACTAGATGACATGCAGTTTACATAGTCTATGACCTTGTTGGTCAATTCTTATGTAAGCTCTTTTATGTATTCGTTCTGTATTTTTTCAAATGTCTAACATTTCAGTTCACGATGTTTATTGCATAGGTTAAGGTCATTCTTACACTATGCATTTTGAGCATGCTCATCACATTTCTATGAAGAACAATTTTGGTGTTCTTCGGGATTTTATATCGGTGGGTGAAGATCAGACAAGTTAAAAATGCTCTAATTTTTTGAAAACTGCTATTGTTTCTACACAAGAAGAAACAAAAGATACGCAAGTAGCAGGGCGCCATTTTCCATTCCCAAAACATGGTAAACATCATTCAATGTCTTCAATATTTCGTATACTAAAGGAATTTAATATCTATAGTGAGCAATTCTTACCTTTTTACTAAGAAAAATGTACTTTATCACTCACATTCGAACTAAACTATATTTTTTCTGTAATTTTGAAAATAAAAATAAGAATACTCGGATTTATTTACCTAACTTCCTCCTGCTCAGTTCTTACAGAGCAACGTTAAGTTCAGTAGATGCGTGAGTAGCCGACTTGCCCTTCAAAAGTCGTTTGTGCTCCTCATCTCCCGAGTGAGAGAAAGCTAGTACTTTATCTCTAATTCTCTTCCAACTGATGCAAATCAGTAGCTGTATTACGATTCATTGAGAAATATTCTATTCTTCTTTCTTCCCTCTCTCAAATTTATTTTCTCGGAGGGAACATCGCAAATACACTAAGAAGTCACATTATTGAAAATGTAAAAGTACTACATTAAGCTAATGTTTGATTATTTAAAGTGAAAATTCTCGTCATTCTATTTCTAATAGCAGCTTCAAAATTTCCAAAACCTGCACAGACAGAACTGTTATAATTGCAAATGAAATATCAAAATAATGTTAATATCAAAGGAAAAATACATTTGAGATGTAGAATAGAACCGTTATTACTTACTTAATCTCTAGAATAGTTTTCCATTCCACACTTGTTGGTTTAGAGAGAGCTGTGTTTACATCTGCTGCCTGAGTGATATGTTTGTACACATTGTACTCGTCTGTCCCACCAATTATTACACGTGATGCGTTGCAACAGACCTTTTACTTTTACGTCGCTTACCTGCAATACTGAATATTCAGAGGTTACAAACTTTCTTTCTAGAAGTATTTTCGTAATTCTGCAGCAACAGGCACTCAAAATGATTCCCTCAATATTGTACAGAAAGTTTTAAAATCACCTCGTAATACTTATTTATACATCATGAGGTTTTTATAAAGTTTTATTCGGGAGGGCCCTCAGAGGCGCACCCAATACTTTTCTGTTTGTGTGAGTGGGGGG
>BOPP01000348.1:102420-114585 GCA_017312745.1 Gryllus bimaculatus | reverse complement strand
GGTTGGGGGGGGTGGATGATGTGTACACGCGCGTTCAAGGGGAAATGCGGGAGGACTGAGGAAGAATGCTTAGCACTCGGCGACTGACCAAATTGGTCGGGACTGTTCCCGCATTCGCCTTATTGATCTGAGAAAGCATGGACAATTAGAGACCAGAGCAATCAGAAACATCCTCCCCCGTTGGGACTCGACCCCAAGGGCCTCCCGGTCAGAGCCGCTGAAGTGACCACGGTCACTGCCCTGAGCTCTCTCAGCCGTCACACCGGAGCTACCGAAAGTAAACCGCGGTCTTAGGGGTGGAAACCCGCATTCTGACTCTACATGTGCACCACAGGGGTGGAAGGTGACCACTACCCACTGCACGCACCTATTACCTTTCGTACGACGGTTGCACAAATCACAGACACGATGGCCAATCTATGCCACAGAGCAGTGCTCGACAGGAGCCTGGCGCTCACAACCACAAGCTTCTCGCCGCTTACCCACTGTGTCGTCGCCACTGCGCCTCAGCAGAGGTTTCCGAAAAAAAATCAGCCCGATCGCAGCGCCTCTGCCTCCGTAGACGTAATGTTCGGGCCCAGATGCAATGTGGGCGGGCCCAGATGAAAGATTCTGTAGCGGCGCTTGACATATATCAGCTGTTGTCGATGTCATCCAACGTCGACGTCCCTGTGGTAACGTTCAAGCTCCTGAATGGATGACAACGTAACAGCTGATTTACGTCAAGCGCCGCAGTGACTAATTTCCGTAGCGAGCAGCGACGCTACACTTTGAATTTCGTTTCGCTGCCTGGCTGCGCGCGTGCAGCTTTGGCTGCTCGTGGCCTGCGCGCTCCACGTGGCGGTGGGCGGCTGCCCCCCCGGCTGCCGGTGCGCCTGGCGGGCCCTGGCGTGCGCCGACGCCGGGCTGGGAGCACTGCCCGCGGGCGTCGACTGGACCCGCGTCTCCACGCTGCTCCTCAGCGGCAACAACATCTCGGCGCTGCCCGACGCGGCCTTCGGCGCGAGGCCCGCGCTGAGCGCCGTCGCGCTCGACGACAACGCGCTGCGCTCGCTCGACCTGCTGCCGTTCGCGCGCGCGCGCCGCCTGGCCGAGCTGCGCGCGGCGCGCAACCGCATCTCGAGCGTGCTGCCCGCGCGGCTGCCCGCGCTCGAGACGCTCGACCTCCGCTTCAACCGGCTCAGCGCGCTCGACCCCTACGTCTTCGAAGCGGCGCGCTCGCTGCTGTGAGTGCACGCCTTTCACGCACTTAACGTAGGCACTTCGTTTCACTTTGATTGGTCCGGGCACTTAACTCACAGGGTCATTAGGTCCGTAAGTGTGCCGAATGTGTATCCCGAGAGGTGGAGGGGTGACGCTCTCACGGAATGGTGCGATCTGATGCCAAGCGACGAGTCCGCTTCCTGGAGGGTTTCCGCCTCCTGGTATCTCCTCAAGACTTTAAACAATACATCGTTTTCGGTTTTGTACCTAATATCGAAGTTTCAATTAGTAGAAAAACAATTGCAACGAAGGTGTGCAACTTTATAAGACACTTACGTGATGGTCACACATATAGAGTGGCATTTTAAATATTTTCAAATTTTTAGAGAATGAGGAGGCTTTTTTAACCTTCAATTCGAGAAAGAAATGAATCTCCAAAGAAAATCTAAAGAAGCGAAAACATTGAGTATTCACACGTTTTCTTAATACCCACTTTCATACACTCTTTATTCTATTATTTACGACTTGGTCATAATCTACACTTATTTACATTGCTTTATAAAACTAAACATTTTTTCTGGCACAAGAACTTTATTAGCTAAATTTTATTGCAAAATTTTACGCTTTTTTAAACAAAAAGCAATTTCCTTTGTATCGTAAGTTTTATTCCGACATAAGTAAGTGTTTACAGTAGTAGTTTTTTTATACTAAAGAATTTAAAATGTTGAGCGTGCCTAACTGACTTTGATAGTCTTCTCGGGTATTCTACGCAGCAATGTCCCTTTTGAGAGTCCAACGGATAATTTTCATCACACTTGTGCTCCATTCACCTTGGTACATTTTTCCGTGGTTGAATCCTGAATATTCTGATGGTAGCGCTGACCGTATGTCTCGCTTACAGTTCCAACGTTTTCCGAAAAACGTTCAAGTGTATATAAAGAAAGTGAATCATATGAGATCTATAGCGTTAACATTCTTAGGATTTCAAAAAATGACAGCAAACTTTGCTAACAGTGCTAGAGTTTCCTTTAAAGAATACTGTGGAGTTATGAAAAACGTCGTCCATGACCAAACATTTCATTTTTTAAACCAATGAATGTGCTTTCTTTTCTTTCACCATAAATTAGCCTTACAGTGTACATATAGTAATTTTCTGTTTAAACGTTTTTACTGATCTTCTTTTTACGCAATGTAACTGCAATTCTTCGCTACGTAATATATTTATAACTCCAAAATTGTGAGAGCAAAATTTTGACAGCATGACTGAATTTATCATTTAAGAAATTGGAATCATGCAAACGTTTGTCTGTGGTAAAGCCAAAGTCGACCGGGGTAATGGCAGTGTAATTTCATGGCGCACTATTTGGGGTCGACTACAAACATTTATTCGGTAACTCCATTTAAAAATGCATACGTCTCTTTTATTGCTTTTTTGTGCTCAAACAGGGAATTAGTATTGAGATCCTCTGACAGGTTCTTGTACCTGGACGGCAACCCCCTGGTGCTGCCCTCCAGCGGCCCGCTTCTGGTCCACCCCTCGGTGGCAAGCCTGTCGCTGGCCGGCGTGGACGCGTCGGCGCTGTCGCCGCTCACGCTCATCGCCCTGCCCAACCTCAACACGCTCAACCTCAACGCCAGCGACGCGCGCGACCTCTCCAGGGTGCTGGCGGCGGCCGCCAGCCTCTCCAGGGTGGAGCTGCAGAGCAACGCGATCCAGGTGCTGCCAGCCGACGCCTTCATGTTCGGCGCTTCCATAGACGTGCTCAACTTGGACGACAACCCGCTGGAGGAGATTGAGCTAGCGGCTTTGTCGGTGTTGAGGAACAGAACGACCTTATCTATTGTGGACACGACCATCGCTTGCAACTGCGACTATTATAATGTCTGGAACTGGACACAGCACCACGGCGTGCGGCTCAATGCGACGTGCGCTAGTGCACCCCCTTGCAACTTCGGGTAGTGAATGTAGATTAATCACGTCCACTAGTTCATAATGACACAATTTACAAGCTTTTCCCGTGACATTGACCTTCATATATTCAGGTAGGAAGCTTCAAAAATACAACACAGTTTTTTTTTTATCTGGACCTTCCATCTTTGTTTCTAGACAAGCCCGCATGCTTCCTTCAAAAAAGTTGAGTTCACGCCGAGTATACTCCTGGACGTTCTCAAACTTTGAGGATTAGCCGCTGAAGAAGATTGAGCAAACCCCTGTTGCAGTACAAAGAAATCAAACGACCTTCTCCACCGTGGACCCGACCATCGCTTGCTACTGTGCCTTTCAAGATGTGTGGGTGGCCACAGTATCACGGCGTGTGACCCAAAGCCTCATGCACTAGAACACGCCTTGCACCATCTGAAGTGAATGGAGATTAATTATGTTCATTAGTTCATAATAAGACGATTTAGCAACCTTTTACTCTAATATAGTTACCTTCAACTTTCGGGATATTCAAATAGGAAGCTCTAATAATATAATTTATATTTTGAGCGCCGAAACAACCGAGTTTTTCTCAGAACATTCTTTCCATATTTCTTTGGACTTTCCCACATCTTTGCTTAGCGTCGTTCTGACTGATTTTTTCATGCCTGACGTATGCCTGGACGTCAAGTTGGACGGCAACCTACTGGAGAAGGTTGAGCTAGCAACGTTTATTGTTTTGTGAAATCAGATTCACTTCTCTATTATGGATACGGCAAACCCTTACAGCAGAACCTATGAGTGAGAATGTCAGGGACTGGCCCCAGCAGTATGGCATGCTGCTCAAGGCTGTGGCATAAATAATGGACCACCTTGCAATTTTGCACACACGTCGAATGCTTACATTTAACAGTGTCCATCCAATCGCAATGCGTCGATGTCTGGAACTTCTATCATCATTCACTTACTAATCTCTTTGTAATTTCAGTTCCTTCAATTTTAATGAGTCATGAAAAATAAGACTTAAGAATGAAATGAAAGTCACTTTTAAACCAAATACTGTTATGCATCAACATAAGCTCGGATTCATTTTCACTTTCTATATTATTCTAAACATAGTGACACCTCAATTATCCTTCAACTCCCGTATAGAAATAGAATGTCGCCAGTCTACGACAATCCAATAACGCTACTTCCATCTTTTGGGGACAATCGGAAATGGCTGATTGAAAGTATATTCTCCTCTAGTGAAATACGTTCTGATGTTGCATGTATCCGCCCATGATTCAAGTTCCTGTTAGTCCATTATTATTTTATTTCTACTCGATGTGGAATGTAACAGTATATGAACCAGTCATTTTATGGGGGTAAACACGCATTTCAAAGAGAAGTAACTTGTGCTTTTTTACATTAAAACTCTTTAATGAGAGGTTGATACACCGTTCTTCGTTTACATCGTTGGAACATTCAATGGAACATTTTTTTTGTCATGTACATTCAGCTTTTCCTTTAATAATATCTATACTCTCAATTTCTTTAAGTTCACTAAATTTATTAGAGCTTTATGTTTTCAACTAAATACACTACGCATAATATTTTTTTCTTAAATGAGTGAATTTGATGATTGATTCAGTGATTTCTACGAATAATGGAAGAATACCTAAGGCATTACTATCATTTGATCACTTCTGTCACCGCAAAATGAAATTTTTAAAGGCAAATTTTAACACTGTAATTGTAATTTCCGTGTCATATTTTTTTAAATTAATTTCGTCGATGAAAACTAAACAAACAAATACTAGGAATATAATTCAAGGTTGACTGCCATCGGTACACTCGCAGGGTTTGTTAGATTCCTTTAACACAACACTTTCATAATGAGCACTAGTTTTATTTCAAGCCTTTTTCAGTTTCTCGCCATGGAAGAAGAATGTACATTGTATTCGTGCGCCTAAATCGGCGCTTTGTCAACAGAAAAACTCTTATATCGACATATGACGTAATAGTGAAGAAACTAAATTTTAAATAAGTATTGTATTAAATTAATCAAACATTTTTTCGTCCATTCCTTTCGCTTGTCTTCTTCTATTATTATCACTTATAATAATAATAATTATTATTATTATACTAATAATAATAATAATTATTAGTATTGTTATTATACCGCCAGCTATCTGAACCCACGACTGTGTCCCAGCTTAGATGTCCATTACTTCGCAAAGAACACTTCATTGACCAACGAAGACAAAAAGTACTTATACTTGACTGTATTCGAGCAGTGTCTTCAGCCTACGCGAGGAATAACAATTGAAGAGTGACCCTGGCGTTTAAATGTATTCCCATGCCAGCGTAGGCGCCAAAAACACTTTGCATGCAGAATCCGTCAGCGGCGCTGTGGGAATAATGGCAGATCCAGCCACATCGTGACGCTCCACAGTTGTACTTGCGTGAACGGTTTACTGACTCAACGTGGCAAAGTAAACCCCACACTACTACCTTAGAAAGTGATACCATCACACTTACAGAACTAATATGACGCTAATACAACTGAAAGTGATTGCTTGATTAATATTTCCATATTTTACAACGGGACGTGGCGGTGATTTTGCTTGACTGGATGGCGACGCGACTCAGACGCTGATCTACACTTTGAGTGGCGGAGTTTTCCGAACAAGGTATATCCCATCACCGGGCCACCGCCCCAGACGGAACAAGCTCTAATTTCGACTGGTCTCCCGTCACGTGTGGTAGTGAAGTGGTTTTTAGTGTGTGTGTGTGTGTGTGTGTGTGAGCGCGCGTGCGCAAGTAAGGCGCGAGGATGGGATAAGGAAGAGATCGCGTGCTGTCCGAGGCCCTTTTGTTAAGGTACTGTTCTAGCATTTGCCAAGTATTTATCGAAGAAAGACGGAAAACTACCGATCTGAGCAGGTGGCAGCAGACCTTGACATCGCTACCTACGAGTAGCTAGTGTCGAAAATGCTGCCACCGGGGCACGAACCCTAAGACCTTGCTGTCAGGAGCACTGTAATGGCTTAATAGATGCCCTGAGCCACGTGATCCAATTTAATAATGAGATATCCCTAAAAAATTATCAATTCAAATCCGTCGAAGCGTGTTTTACGAGAACTAGCACAATTTGCATGTGGGGGCCGTGGAAAACTCGTAGGTTGCACGTTGTGTAGTTCACTAACAGCGATTTTCCGTAAATGTAGCGGTTGGCATTTTGGATAAATTTACCCTCTTTTCTTACTTCTTAACAATGCATTTGGGAGGCGATTAGTTTCAAAATTTTATAACTCAGAAATTCTCAACGCTTCTGGTGGTAGGGGTTAATGAAATATCTCGTTTGTGCTACCGAAGTCAATGATCGTGATGACGACCTGCGCACTGAAAGCATGGCAGCAGAAAAAATCGCACAAACCGGCCAAGTTGAGCTCATTTCCGCAGACCAGAAATTTGCGTTGACGCAGGAGGACGCCATTTTCGACACTCGTAGAGGCCCTGTTACTCAGGTAAAAATACGAAATTGCAGGTGCATACGCAAATATGATAAACTCTCCTAAAGTCAAATAATAGTTTTTTTCTCTTTCTCCTTTCACATTCGTTACACAAGAAGGCAATAATGGCATTAGGGAACCATATTTAATGTAATATTTGGCTACCTTTTTCACCCTGTTTGGCCCTGTTTGAGAAACGAGTTCTGAATCACTCTCTATAGTATATACATTCATCAAAAATAATTCACAATAAGCATACTACGTCTCTTTAATACAATTACACCAAACATTAATTATAACGTACATTCATGATTATTTACTCAGCAAAGCTTCATCACTTCTATTATCGATTTTTATTTTATTACAATCGATCAATTGCGTATAAAACATAATGCTCCTTGTATTTATTTTTATTCCTGAAAAAGTTCGAAAGAGAAGATCGTTATATTTAAATAAGAAATTACATATAATCAATTTAGTTAAAATTTAATTAGGAATGTTTGATAAATGCATTCAAGTTTTGGACGTGGACAAGTTCAGGTATACATGTGAAAATATACGGAAATAAAAAATACGAAACACGAATATTTTTGTACAAATTTTAGAGTTTCCGTAATCTGCTCCGCTTAGAGCAGCCGAAGGCGAAGGCGCCTCCATCACGCGGTTGCAGGTCTGCCCCGCTGCGCGCCGCGCCGCGATCCAGGCCGACTGCCTCTCCTTAGCGGGGCTTAGCGTCTACGGGGCAGGGAGCGCGGTGAAGCGCTGAAGATGGGGACTGTGGAATATGCGACGAAGGGACGAGGGGGGACGGAACGGATCAAGGGATAGCGATGGACGGAGAGTGTGGGGTCGGGGGTGCGGGGGAGGATAGGGAAGAGGTGAGGGTGCGAGAGCTTTACCAGCACACAGGAGGCGGAACTCGGAACTCGGCACGGGATCTTGAGGAGAAAACGGAAAGGATGAAGAGGGAGGAAGGGAGGGAGCGAAAGAGCCAGAGAGGGGAGTCAGAAAGAGAGACAGTGTGGAACGAGAGCGACAGAGCGAGAGCAGGAGGGAGAGAAAGAACGGGGGAGGGAGAATGAGACCGGGACGGGTCGCGGGCTGGGCCGTGGCCTGGGCCAGAGCCGGGGGTGGCTAGACCGGCGGGGCGGGGGTGGACGCGGCCGCAGCTATTTCCAGCGCCGGGCGCCCGGGGTCGATTCCAGGAAGCGCCGAGGCAGGTGCGGCCGCGTGTTTATGCGCGCTTTGTTCGCCGATGGACAAAAGAGCTCTACGCTGTGCTGCGCTGCGTTTGCCCGCGCTTATAGCCTCGCACCGCCAGCCCCAGATCCAGATCACCCCCCCCACACACACACACACACCACCCCGACGCGCCAACCCGATGCCCGCTGAGCCACCGCGACGAAAGAGGCCCTCCAGGTTTGCGGATTAAATGTGACGGAGGAGGTAATTATCAGATTTGTTTTCAATGCTTTTAACAATATTATTTTGAATCATTGTGTCCTATTTACCCAGTTTGAGATAAACGAAAAATACCATTCATTATTTTTTATATTAACAACGAGGTAATAAATTAACTAACTCGTATTATATTACATATTATAATCATGTTAACCAAATCTCGTACAAACAAGATCGAAAAGATCCAAACATTAAGATAGCACCATGCGACGCGAAAAATTTAGATGGTAATTTTTGTCCACGTATCCAAAGGTATTTTATAATCCCTTTATGTCTGGAAACATGGCAGTCGCTCGAAGCCCCACCATCTCGCCCGCTCGACGCCGCAGCGGCCGGGCGTGGCCGGGCGCGGCGCGTCGCCACGGCGACGGCGCCTGACCTCCGGCCGGCGCACCCGCGGCTGGGCCGGCGCTCGCCCCGCCCCGCCCTTCCGCCTGGCTATGCGAACTCCGCTACGCTCCCTTCACCGGCTGGCCGAGGAAGGAGGTGTTCTCAGATGTGAGGAGGCTGAGGTTTCTTTTAGGCTTTCTTTCATATGTTGTATGACACACCATCGGGCAGGCGACTTTCCCTCCCCTTCGAAGGAAGGCGTACAAACATTTTCTTTTGTGCTGCAATCGGACAGAACCTACGTACTAGGCCATCACACCGCAGAAGCCACTTGGCCCTGCCCTTCCCCGTCCCCTCCCCTTCGTCCTCTCTCAGCCCTTCCCCTCGCATCCATCCCGCACGGCTGCTCCGCAATGTGATAGATTGCATTTACCAAACGAAATATTGATAAGGCAAGACAAGATGATGCAAACATGTTAAACAATTGCAAGTTAGGTTACACTACAAGTATTAAAAATTTCATTGTTATCATATTATCGGTTAAACAGTTCTTAAACAAACATACATTAAGTTTTGTAGTAGAAAATTTATATTTCTAGAACTAATACGCATTGTATTTCAGAACCCTGTAATGAGCCGGGAGAACCAGGTCTGATCGACTGAGCGATAAACTTAAAATTGATGGGAATTGACGCCGTAGTTGGTGCAGTGGCTGGATGTGCTCGCGACAGACACTAAACCAGCAGAGGGGCCTCCATGAGGGGTGGGGGGCTCCCTGGTGGTGTGTGGTTACTGCGGAGACGTTGCGGGGGTGAGGAAGTGGCTGCGGGCGACGCTGCAACTGGGCGTGCGGTCGTCCGATAGCCGTGGGTTTGCGAGGGTTCTGGCGTAGGCATCTGCTGCCCAAATGAGGCGACCGGCCTACGATACGCTCAACCTGCGTCAAACCGCAGGGCGGCCCTCACTCCATCTCGTGCTCTGAGGCCCCTTCTGGGCTTTCAGGAACTTCTCTCCTTCGTAATCCGCTACGCTTGGGAAGCCCTTAGGCCAGAGAGTCTACATCAACTAGTTGAACCCGTTCGAAGACTCCGGATTGTGTCTTTATTTCAGCCTCATCACAAATCATTACTTCAAAAGCAAGAACAGCTTAATCCTGGTGCCTAATTCCGAACGTTTTTGACAACGTGCGCTCTACTCCACATGTAATAGAGCCCGGAAGTCCAGGCATTTATTTTTTCTAAAATAGGCAAAAGAGCGTTTGTTCTTACTATAATTAGGCCTCCAAAGTAACCTTGATTCTGGATAAAGTAGGCGTGAAAAATGGTATGTAAACAATGAAAAATCACATATAAAATAAATTATTGTACAAAAATAATTAAATGATTCGCATTCTTATTCCAACTCTAAAATTTACTTTAGTACTTCGTGGAAGGAAACGGCCTTTTCTTGATTTTAGACGGCTACCCGGTGTGACGAATATGATTTTGTTTTTCTCGCAACACTGTCTCTTTGAAATGCCATTGAGGACTCCCTTTTCAATCGCAAAATAACATCAATGAAAACATAATTACTTTTTACGTTCTTCGTACTAGAGTGTTCGAAAGCTCTGAGAAGGGTAACACCATACACATAGAGCTCTGCCTCAACAGAGATCTGAGGTTCAAAAGTTGGATGGGATTTCTTGTGAGCGAACGAAGCCTATCCGCATAAATAAAAAATCGAAAGTCTTGTCTAGTATCAACTTCCCTTATCATTTAGATTTTTAACACTACCCGGAATCCCATCTCCAGGGGTTGCACACTCACGGAGATGTGTGACAACGTACTCTTACAAATGGTACACAACATTCATCTTTCTTTAGAGTATTATTTACATAGAAAAGATTTATAGCACAAGACAGTAAGTGAGATAGTTTTCAAAAACGAGACAGATTAGCAGAAGACGACGACAGGAGCCGAGAGGGCTGTTTTCAACGTATGAATAAAAAACGTTCTTTTAATTTCAGAAGATTTAAATTGGAATACTAGTTACTCCTACGTAAAGGAAAGATACGAAAAATTTTATATTCCACTTATGTTCAAAGGTAACAAATGCTTCCTTGTTTCAATGTCAAGAAGATATGAACATACTGAATCATTGCTATATAGAATCAGAAGTAATACTCTGAACAATAAATTAACTGAAGTATAAAATCGTCGTTCACGTTGCCAAGATAAACGCAATAAATGTTGTGTAAATAGTTTTGTATTAAAATCTCTAACTTACGAATTATATTTGTAATTCATACACTGGAGAAATTATTGTACTGAATACATGGCTGAATACTTTCTCTGCTCCAAATAAAAACAGGTTTCAATTCACACACTATTAAATGTAACATGAATGTTAGTACGCAAAGAAAAATTGGAAATTTTGCACCATATCTTTACGCTGATAGTTTTGTTCCTGCCCTTATTCACTTTTATAGTGACAGAAATGTCACCGGCTTCACAAAAACAACTAAAAGCAATCGGTCACAGTGATTCGATTACGAAGTCAAATAGTGGCATTAGAGGCCAAAATTACGCAGGTATTTTTAACATTGTCGACATCCAAACAAGCATTCATTTAGAAAATGTAGAGTACCGCGAATTCATATAAATCTCTATTAGCACGTTCCAAGTAAAGATACATTCATTGCATTGTTCCATGTATAAATGTACGCAACTATGCTTTTATAAAGCAAATTAGCTCGGAAGCAATTCCAAACCCGCAAAACACTCTGCTTGCATAAAAGCCCTTACTTCGTAGAGTAGATTAATTTGATTTTCAGAGCGTATGAAGCGAGGATATTCACAAAGCGTGTGTTTAGTGATGACCTTCAGAGTGAAAACATACTATATGGCATTTTGCTTCCAATGGACGAGGCGTAAGAGACATTCGAATGTGCTTCCAGACAATTTTCGAAGAGAGATACAAGAGCACTCTGCTTGACAAATGCGAACCAAGATAATACGACGACCAAAGAAAATACGAATTAAAAATATGACACCCATATCCTTGAAATACATACGTTTATGGCATAAACATTTCGAGACAGCAAAAAAAATTTATTTTTTGCTTCACTGGTGTCAACGCCTTAGAGAAACGAGGCTACTTTCATTTTTAAAAAATCGAAATACATTTGGACAATGATTTCTGTTCCAAAACAAAAATAGTGTTTAAAGTAACAAAATGTCATACGCAAGAAATATTTCATGCTTGTTGATCACGATATGCATTTCTCTTTTCCTTTATGAAAACCATTTTGCACAATATATTAATGAGCTTGTAGAAAGGAGTTATTTCTTTTTCAATTAATATTTTTGACTTTATAATATACTCACATAAATAATTAAATAGATATATAAAATGTATGTAAATATTATAATTCATGATTTAAAATTGATACAAAGGTGTACAATCCTACGCTTCTAATTATTTGAATACGTTGCAACTGTCATATTCTACTACATTATATTCATATATATATATATATATACTACATCATACATCATCGATCAAATCGTATTTGAAGTAGATCGATTCTCTGTACACTCCGATTTGAAACTGAATAATTTGCCACGACTAACCGAACCTCAACAGACAACTGTTGTAAAGTCGCCGTGTATTTTCCGCAAAACCAGAACTTTCCTTAAGGCGAAATCCACCGAAAAATACTTGTAGGAAAATTCAATAGATCGCAGCACTATCACAGGGGAATTTACTTTACTG
>BOPP01000348.1:35839-89224 GCA_017312745.1 Gryllus bimaculatus | reverse complement strand
TCGATCAAGTGGGAAGATGGTCCCAGCAAGTCGATCAACTGGAGATCGACCAAGCAAGTCGATCAAGTGGGTACAGACCCCAGCAAGTCGATCAAAGTGGGCGATCGACCCAGCAAGTCGATCAAGTGGCGATTGACCCAGCAAAGTCGATCAAGTGGGGGATCGACCAGCACGTCGATCAATGGGAGATCGACCCAGCAAGTCATTCAAGTAGGGGATCGACCCACAAGTCGATCAAGTGGAGGATCGACCAGCAAGTCGTTTCAGGTGGGGGATCGACCCAGCAAGTCGATCAAGTGGGTGGTCGACCCAGCAAGTCGATCAAGAGGGCGATCGAGCCAGCAAGTCGATCAAGTGGCGATCGACCCAGCAAGTCGATCAAAGTAGGATGACCCAGCAAGTCGATCAAGTCGTGGATCGACCAGCAAGTTAGCAATTGGGGGATCGACCCAGGAAGTCGATCAAGTGGGTGTCGACCCAGCAATCATCAAGTGGCGCATCAACCCAGCAAGTCGATCAAGTGGGCGATCGAACCAGCAAGTCATCAAGTGGGCGATCGACCCAGCAAGTCGATCAAGTGGGCTATCGACCCAGCAGGTGCGATCAAGTGGTGGATCGACCCAGCAAGTTGATCAAGTGGGGATCGACCAGCCAAGTCGATCAAGTGGGCGATCGACCCAGCAAGTCGATCAAGTGGGCGATCGACCCAGCAAGTCGATCAAGTGGGCGATCGACCCAGCAAAGTCGATCAAGTGGCGATCGACCCAGCAAGTCGATCAAGGGGGCTATCAACCAGCATGTCGATCAAGTGGATCGACTCAGCAAGTCGATTAAGTGGGAGATCGACCCAGCAAGTCTATCAAGTTGGGACGACCCACAAATCGGTCAAGTGTGGCGTCGACCCAGCAAGTTCCAAAAATTAGGGGATCGGACCCAGCAAATCGGTCAATTGGGGATCGACCCAGCAAATCTATCAAGTGGGGGACGTACCAGCAGTCCATCAACGGACGATCTGTCCAACAAGTCGATCTGACTATCCTGAGTTGATGATAACTATTTTGACTATTTTTTGATTATTGTGACTATTTTGTCAGTCAGTCTTCCGTCATTCTTCCGTCAGTTCTTCCGTCAGTTCTTCCGTCAGTTCTTCCGTCAGTTCTCCCGTCAGTTCTTCCGTCAGTTCTTCCGTCAGTCCGTCCGTTAAAACCTTCCTCCGTCAGGTCGACCGTTGTCCGTCAGGCCGACTGTCCGTTCGTCAGGCGACTCTCCGTCCGTCAAGCCGACTGTCCGGTCCGTCAGGCCGACTGTCCGTCCGTCAGGCCGACTGTCCGTCTGTCAGGCCGACTGGCGTCGTCAGGCCGACTGTCCGTCTGTCTTTAGATAGAATTATAAACCTTCTTTTATTTCGTTTCTCATTCCCTGTTCCCTATGGT
This sequence comes from Gryllus bimaculatus, assembly GCA_017312745.1. Lineage (NCBI taxonomy): Eukaryota > Metazoa > Arthropoda > Insecta > Orthoptera > Gryllidae > Gryllus > Gryllus bimaculatus. Next base: position 87,791 of record BOPP01000348.1, on the reverse strand, counting down.
AACTATATCATGTAGTCACTAGATTGTTTATAGCAACCCAACAGTTCTAATTTTTATCGTATTTTGCATCTGAAAATAACATGCTGGAAAAATGTGGGCGCACATTCCTAAACAACTGAAACGTGGTTGCATGATATTTATGAACTTTCATACAAAAAATAATTTGATCCTAAAGATAAGAATAATTTATCATAGTCTATTTATTAATTTCATCAAAATCACAAATGATATTATTTAAACTTTCAAATACAAAGACCAAAGTGATGGCATTTACGGAAAAACATTATACACACTTTTTGAAAAGATATGACTTGTGGCCAGATTGTCATTTTAAATATTTAAAAAAATATAACCTGATTAACAGAGGTAGATCTGAAAGAATCCAAAAGTTCCAGAAAATATACTGCTTGCTCGACCGCAAGTGAGAAGGATAATCACGCTGGCACCCAGGATTTCTGCGTTATCGTATATGTAGAGTTCCATGGTTTATCTTCCCGCAATCTTGATATTTCTCTTTGTACGATTTGATCTCGTAAAGTAAAGATGAAATTACCGTTACATATTTCGTAAATAATTATTACAGTTTTCATTTTCGATCTATTACATGCAAATAACGACACACACACACACACACTCTCACACAAACACACATTGAGATTTTCGTAGAAAACAAAAGATTCCTATATTTTAGCTCAGTTATAATGAAATAGTTATATAATGACACGTCTGTTACACGGAGCAAACGGTTGGGAAGTGCAGGTGTTGCGGTTCAAGTGCCGAGAAGCGGGCGTTTAGTCTGGGTGCTGCTTTCGGAATGCATCCTAGCAAGCGGTATTGCGTTTACACGGCCAAAACAAATTAACGAATGTGGTTTCCGACCGGCCATTCCCAGCGCAGGAAAGCACTGTCACGTGAACTAGCGGTGTATAAAAGTTAGCGGCGAAAATCGCTTGGCGGGATTCGATAACGAATGAAGTCTTCGTGCTGATGCTCATTTGTCCACCCATGCGGTTGTGCTCGCAAACCTCGATATGCAGTGGACTCTCTCGCCATAGGACTACAGTCAGAAGCCGACGCGAAATAAGATGATAATAATTGTTTCAAGCAATCAATGGCCAAAATACTTATTCTTTCTGACTTCAGGAGTGAAGGAGGAATGACTTTGATACATGGACAGACACGCATTCTTAAAGCAAGCGTTTATGTGTGAACGCGAGGTAAAGGACACAGAGCAGACCGTTATAGAAATGAAATTGGTAGAAGTCAGAACAGGTCAGAACCCATCCTTGGAGTTAGAGGAGAAGAAGATGATCATAAGGGTGTCAAACTCTGTTATTTTTAATTCGAGCATAACTGCGTCATCGCACGTCAGTACCCTAAAGCTAAAAAAAATACTGATATTTTTAATTGCTGAATTATTGCAGAGCTAAAAATTAATCTAAGACGTAGCACCGCGGTTAACCGCCGGGCCTGGCTGTGCCACCGCGCAGAAGAGAAAGTGGGGGGGGGCGAGATGTTTCGTAAATTTCCATTTACGACGCTCCTCTATCGTCCGATTTGCTTGATTATCACGGCGTTGGATTTTCAGAAAAGCATGTCGCAATCGCGCCTATATGGCCACATTTTCTAAATTTCTTCTCGAAGTTTTTTCTCCTCCTCCTCTCCTCTCCTCCTCCTCTTCTCTTCCTCCTCTTCTCCTTCCTCCTCTTCTCTCCTTTCGCTCACTAATTTCTCTTTTCACCTCCAATCTCTATTCCCACTCTCCCTTCACGTTTCCATCCGCTTCCCCTTCTCATCTCCACCCCCTTCATTGCTGATTGATTGTTCTAGTGATTCCGGGCACGTCAACTATCAGTCATTAGTCCCGTAAGTAAGTTCATATTTTGCTCGAGAGGGTGGCTGTTGATTTTCCACCGCTCTTTTCAGGTACTGCCCGGCATTCGCCTGTGTGATCAGAGAAACCACAGAAAACTATACCTATCAGAGCAGCCGGCCGCTAGAATTCTCCTTCAGACTACGATGAGTGCGTCGAAGATCCTGTCCCCGTCGGGACTCGAACCTAGGACGTCCCGGCAGAGGGCAGTGACATCAATCTTGCCTCGAGCCCCCCCCCCCCCCTCCTACGAGTCCAAAGAAAAACCAGCGCCAGACTGCGACCCCGCCAACACAGTGGAGTGGAAAGCAAACACCGGCGGCGGCGCGGCCGCCGCACGCGGTGCGATGCCCCGGCGCTCGTAGCATGCCCAAATGCGCGCGTGCGGCTTCGTAATGAAGCGACACCCGAACCCTCATTTATCTCATTGTTTATTTGCATTATAAATTGCTATCATTAAATATTTAAGTAATGTAACCCTGCGCTCTCAACCTCATTACACATAATATTGCTATATCAAAATTAAATAAAAATGTAATATCGAAACAAATTTAAAAAAAACGAGACCAAACAAATTTCAGCTTGTTACGAAAATAATGGAAATAAAAATTATTTTCCCGGGCAAAAAATATATTCTTTCTATTAGAACAAAGCTATATTACAATGAAAAGCATTTCTTCACAGTAAGAAGAGTTTTGGAAGAGGACTGCGCCGTTTTTGGAGAGTGTTCCCACCCCTCCTGAACGTACGTCGTCACCAGTGAAACAAAGCGTTAAACCCCACGAGATGTGACTTTTAGGTAACATATTTAGAGGAAAACTGGATGTTACACACGAATAGCTTATTTATTGTAATATTGTATTTGAAGAGTCACGGAAAATACGTAAAATGCCTGACCGTTGCCTTTGATAAAGTCCCATTGACAACCACTCGGTCCTTTCCTCCGACAACCTTTTCGCTGCTTCTGCGAAGCGAAGCAAAGCAACTGTAAGGAAATGCAAACACTAGTGTATGAACCTTTCGTTAACCATATCAATTACACCATCAAATTCACAAATCTAAACGTAGCTAAAGGCCATATGCGCAACGGGAATTTTCACACATTCGCGGACAGAAACTAAGCGGCCACTGAAAAGAGATCCGTCTCCTTGCTTCGCTTTGCCCTTGATCAGAAGATGCGATGCGGGGGGGGGAGGGCGCCCGTTGGGCCCGAGTTTCATCCCGGCGACTCCACTGGCTCTTGCGATGGCAAAGCGAGCTCTCGCAAGATGGCTCGGTTATTCCGTTTCCCTATACCTTATGCCTCACAATCTCTGTTAATCACTCACCACATCGTTATCATATCACCTGCTCGTAATATCATGGCAAGTGAGCCTCAATGACTCTAGTTGTTATAGGCTCCTAAACTCTAGTACACTAACAAATAAATTAATAAATAAACAAAATAGAACCTGATCAATGGCCGCGAGATCGCTAAGGCACTAGTGCCGTCTTCACTATCATCATTATTTTATCTTCCATACCCCAGGGCTAACAACCCTGGAGGATAAAAATCGGATCCAGCTAAACGCAGATCCCCGGATAGTTAAAATGCTCCTGCCACCGAGATTTTACTGAGCCCCGCAAATGCAGGTACATGCACGCGTGCGTCCAAGTGCGCCTATTCGCCGAGAAAATTATATATATGGAGTAAAGAAAATGGAAAAAATTACACGGTCATGAGAAGCAATCAAAATTAGCAAACGTGCTTCTTCCGGCCAGAAAACCTCACTACACCACACTCACAACAGCAGTTCCACGCCAATTATCTCAAAAAACTTGCTGTTAACAACCTACTTTCAATTGTACCCACTGAAATCGCGTTGTCTTTACGACGCGCCACGCGAAATAAAACCAATGGAGCGTGCAGCAACAACTCCGCTCCACCAGCTTATTCAATCCCCGACGCCCACGCAGCGTATTACATTGCCTGCCCGCATCTCTTCATTAACGACGACAAATGTGCGCTCGCCGACCTGTCGCGAGAAAATCGCGCTTTGGCGGCCGCGCGCGGCCCATTCAGCTCGAGGGGCGAGGCGAGGCGAGGCGGGCGAGGCGGCGAGCGCGAGGCGGGCGAGCGCTGAGGCCGAGCGGGCGAGCGCGAGCGGCCGAGGCGGCGAGGCAGGGCGAGCGGGCGAGGCGGCGAGCGGCGAGCGGCGAGGCGGGGCGAGGCGGGGCAGGCGGGGAGGCGGGGCGAGCGGGGCGAGCGGGGCGAGGCGGCGAGGCGGGGCGAGCGGCAGCGGGCGAGGCGGGATGCGGCGAGCGGCGAGGCGCGAAGCGGCGAGCCGGGGCGGGCCGGGGCGGACCGGGGCGGACCGGGGCGGACCGGGGCGGCGCGCAGTTGTGCTGCGGTGGCGCTGGCGCACGCGCTCCCAATGGGTTTTGTAGCTGACGCGTGTTTTACTAAAGGCCGCTTAAACGCTGCTGTAGCATACGATTCGTTGAACGCCCCCGGAGCTGCTTCTGAGTAAACAGGTTTTACTTGAAAAATAAAAACGAAGACGGGTATAAGAACGTCAATTGAGATCAGGAGTTAGCCTACCATCATTGATATGTAAACTATTATGAAACTTCGATTTAAATAAAGAGACTTTTGAAAGATAGTCACTCTATGATGCAGTTATCTAATCGGGAGTTTCAAAACTGAAAATATAAATCATAACGAAACTCACGAGTAGATTATCTGTCCAGCTGATGATCTGAAACAATTCACTTCATTTCATTAATTTTACAGACAGGAATGTTGGGATTGTACGAGAATTATGAAAGTACTGAACAAATACTGATAAGACATTTGTGTTAACATCGTTTTAACTGAAGAATAGTATAAGCTATGATACAGACACTATCATCAAAATATTTAGAATATAACTTTGCATCAGACACGCACAATTTTATCGAGAGAGACAGTGAGAGGGAGAGAGCAGGGGGAGGGGCAAAGCCATTGTATCAAGAGAAGTGCGGAGGGAAGTTCGTACAATTGCAGTTCATGTCTTTTTGAAAGTTAAAAGCTGATCTTTGATGGTAAAATATTGAATCTGAGATGGAAAATATTTTCATATAAAGTGTATTTAAGCTGTTTTGGTTCGTAGATAACATTTATTTTCAATATTTTTCAATGTTCTTTCCAACAGTAGAGATAATTTTGAAGCAAAAATTATTAAGTAAGTTCATCCAAATCATGAACTTTTTTGTGTGTTTAGATGACCACTATACCACTGAAGTATGTCGGGACCACTGGAGTAAAGTTGACGTATTGAGTAATTATAAAATAAGTAAATCAAAAAACTCAAAGATGATTCGATGACCAGAAAGAACAATCCAGTGCATCTACTTTCAGATGTTTTAGCACAAACGACAAAAATAAAATCTCATTCCCATCACATCACATGACTTGGAAAGGTCTTTCTACAAATCCCAGTCGATACTGTTTCATAGGTCGAATCCGAAGAATAGAAAATCTTAGCGAAATTTGTATGATACTCCGGGATCTTAATGAAAAATAAAAAATGCAGGGGATTTTTTTTAAATTTTACATATCGGCTGTTTTTTTAGTAGAAAAAAATATCAATGTCATTGCAATGTATTTGTAACCAAACGCTCTGTATTTTAAATATTTATGTACAAATTTCAACGTTTGTGAAATATTTGCATGCATCGTTCTGATCTAAAAGCTTACGTAAAATTTTCAGCTCAACCAGTAATATGCTGTCTCTGGCCAATTTTCAAAGTCAAATAAACCATTCCCTTCATATGTTTTCTTTCATAATAATTTTTTATTACGAAAAATATTTCGTTTAACATATTTGACTACGTTTCGAGATGAAATGTCTTCTCATTATCAGGTTCTATATTTGTGAACATAAAATTATAAACCAAATTAAATCTTCACGAAATGATTTTTAAAATTTTATGTTATATTTATAAATTAATATAGAACCTAATGAACGGAAGACATTTTATCCCGAAACGTCAAATTTGTTAATCGAACCATTATTCGAAGCCTCGCTGCTCCACAAGTCTCTATTGAGCGCGTGAAATGGAATTAAAGAATGAAGAGAAAGCCATTGAAATATTTATACACCCTACAACACAAAATAATGTTGAACTCTAACCAAAATTGGTTCCAATCGTAACTTTAATGCGAATGTACAACAACAATGCCACAAATTATTGAACCAAATATGCCCGGAGTGTCAAGTCGTAAGTGTCAATTCCACAACACTAGAATTTTCTGAAGAACGTCATAATCGTGAAAACTACTAACCTCTTGTGGTGACATCTTGTAGAGATTCGAAGCCACAATGATGCAACGCACGGAATCACGTTCATCACAAAATCGACAAAAAGCTAGTGAATTCGTATGAAAATTAGATCCAATCAAACTATTGAACAAATTACGAAACTGCTCGGAATGTGCCAAGCATTTTCACTCAGAACAAGAGAGGAGCGCAGAGCCAGAGACCAGTCCTCCACAATAGCGTTTGCTGACCACCGCAGATCTAAAGCCGCGGCCGCCCGCATTCAGCGCGAGCAACGCATCTCATGAATCGCCCCGATGCGCGCAACGGAGACGGCCGTGCGGCGCCTGCTCTGAGCCGCAGCGACCACCGACAGCGCGCGCGAGAACAGGCGCAGCCCCGCTTTCGACAGGCCAGCAGAGCGGCGCTAGGTGCAAGGCTTCGAGTTCATTCGGGCGGGAAAACGATGTTCCTGTTCTGCCACACTCAATTTGTCACGGTGATCGAGACGATTCATTTGTGGTATGGCTCTTCAAGAGAACGTCTTTGTGATTAATTGATTGATTTATTGATTGGTTGGTGGGCAATTCCGGGCGCACTAACTGCTTAGTGGCTTTCTGCTTAGTTTTTATGCTTTTTTTTGCGGGAGGTCGCTGTGATATTCCCCCGCTGAATGGCGAGATGCGGCCCAGATATACCGTCAGTTTGCGCACATTTTACCCAGTCAGGTATCTCTCACCAGCGGGGACACGCTCTAAGCCCCCAACTGGTCTCCCGACGTGTAGTAGTGTGCTGTACGTTGTATGTGTATGTAAGGGGTGAAGAGAGCTAAAGGAATGCGAAGGAAAGATTGCGCGCGGTCTGTGGTCCGTTTATTGGGGTACTGCTCCAGCATTCGCTGGGTGCTGTTTGGAGATACCACGTAAAACTACTGTCGTCTAGAATTCTCATCACACAGCGGCTGAATATGACCAGGCAGTGTCGAAACTCCTGCTTGTTGTGACTATGACCTCCCGGCCAGATGCACTGCAGTTGAGGCCCGGAGTGACCTAAGGTGGTACGCCTCGCGAACGAGTCATAGCGGGGGCAACCGAGTGCCCGTAACTAAACTTGCGAACCCCCAGGGAGGGAGGGCAAAGTTCACGACGGCGACCTGCAGGTTAACTGGCCAGAAGATGCCACTGCCTGGATTGAGAATTCTAGAGCTCGGCAGCTGAAGGTCGGTCGATTCCAGGATTGTTTCACCAATTTAAATCGGCTGCCGGAGCATAGACTATAAATTAACTGCTTATGTGACATCGCGTATCACCCCATCAAAGAGGTCTGTACGATTTACATAACTTATATTATTACTCATGCTTTAATAAGTAAGAAAACGAACTGTTCACGTTGTTATTAAACAATTATTTAAAACTGAACTTTTCAAAAAGAAGAGTCTAATAAGCCTTACTCATGAAGTATAACGTTGAGATATAACATGAAGTATAACATATTCGTACTTTATAGTCATTTTTCATGTCTTCTATATGTCCTATTATTGCAGGTTCTTATATCGAACAACTCCTTTGCTGCTTATACCATCTCTCAAAAGCCAGTAGTTCTAGTTTGGTAACGCTAATATTAGGCGAGGGACATACTTGGGCTGTAGCACTCTTGAAATTGTTCCCTGGCGGTAAAAATCGACACAACTCTTTCTTCACAATAAATAGATCTTTCTTCTTACATTATCAACAATTTCAGGACGAATTTTAATGAAATGTCTTTTTCTTATGATTTTAAAACAATGCCTTTTATGCACATTATGCACATGTTCATAAAAAAGTATAAACAAAATGTTTGCAAGCAGAGTTCACGTGACCGAAAGGACGAAGCCTCTATTACACCAGGAACATATCCAAAAGCTTGACTTGTTCATATAAACGGGTTTTGATAAAAAAATATAATTATTTTTCTTTGGTTTTAAGGCATTTTAAAAACATTTTAAGATTATTTTAATGATCATTTTTGCTGTTTTATGTTATTTAAATCCGTTAACTAATTACCAAATACGAAAAAGGGTAAATATGTTTTTAATTTTAAAAATGACTAAAATATGAAAATATAGGGACCTCGGAAAGATATCAATGACGAAGTCTGTGTGTGCATGTGCGAGTATGTGAGTATATTAGATTGTATATGGTGATGAGAAAGCATACCCTACAGAACTCTAAAAGCAGCACTGTATTCTGTAAGAGTGCACTGTGTCTCGCCAAAGTGGTTTACAAATTATCCATGCCAATTTCACAATTCGCTTCCAGCGATGACAATAAAACTGCGACATTCAATTGTCCGCTCCAGCGTCGCGATGCCTCAAATGCCACCTTTCATTGTTCATTTCCACATTACCAGTTGTGAGTAAATATTTCCATTGTTAAGAGCCTTCCTTGGTGAAGAGAGAACAGACAATTAGGGAAAGAATATATTATAATAAAAAAGCAAAATATATATAAAAGCAAAATATCTAATAAAATAGGGAATATGTTAATATTAAAAAAACTGTAGTGTCTAAAATTGCTCTACACAAACATTTTCCAAACACGTAAAATTGCCGATCAAAATATTAACAAGGATTCGGCGTAGCCGAAAGAAAAGTCTGCCATAACACAACTAATTTTACACTCTTGTCGTCGCAACACAAAGAGTTTTGTTCGGAATAAGGTAATGGATAAAATATGTAAAAGAAAGGAATTATACCAAAATATATAAAAATATGTCCAATAAAAATGGTTTCAATTAATTCAGAATGACTCGTAAACACTAAAAATAGTATTCCTGCAGGTGTCTTGTCCCTGCAAAAACATGAAATGGCATGCCAACCGTTCCCTCGAGATGAATATAGGCGCCCTAGGGGCAGCCCTTCCCTTCTCCCCGACAGGCGAAACGCACGCGCGATTTCCCGGCGCCCTCGTGGCCTTGACCTAGTCACGCATGCGTCAGGCTACCTGCCTCCCCTCCCCCCCCCCGGCTGGGGCGGCTGCGCGTCGCCACTGCAGCGCCTCTGACTGGGAGGTCCAGGGCTCCAGTCCCGACGGCGCACGCTTTTCGTCACAGCCACTTCAGCCCCTTACGCACTGCTCTTCCACTCGCGTCGGGAGCTTAGAGCTGGGAAAACGTGAAAGGCCCTGGTATCCTAGCGGGCGAGGCTGTTGCGAGCCCAGCGAGATTGTCGTGACCTGTTGGGGTCAACGCCCTCTACATGTAAAAAAGGTTCAGTTTATATTTAAGTAAATTTTTGTGTTTCACTGCGTTATGGTACAACCTGATATCACGCATGATTCCATCCTCGCCCCCGTTTCAGAGTCGGACAAATTGCAGAGATCAACAATACCGAATAATAAAAATATGGCCCGCAACCATATTCATAATTTTAGTTGTGGCCCCATGAGGCGGTGCATGTTGGACACCCCTCGCTTCCAGCTGCTCTCGGCTGGAACGGCATGCTGCTGACGGGAGACACGTGGATAAGGAAAACCCCAAGCCCACCGGTAGATCGGCCTCGGATCTCTCCATCCATCAGAGGAAGAACACCACCACATCCGGAAATAAACATTCACTACACTATCGGAATTAATTACCACCCCAATAGACGCGCACGAAATCACGAAATAATCAGTCAATCAATCAATCAACATCCCTTCCCGTTCCGACGCGTCGCTCTCACCAGCGCCCGCGTCTCCAGCCTCCTTTGCCCTCGCCTCCCGCCTCCCTCGACTCTCCAAGGGCGGACACACGGAGAGGCAGGCGATCGCCCTGGACGCCAAATTATATTGCAATTGGGGTTTTTATTGAAAACAATGCACATTTGTTTGTTTCAAGCTTTTTAATAATGTATCGAGGGCCGAAAGGAAACTGTTCCACCGCTCCACTTTCTTCCCCAGCCGACATCACCACCGTCAACGCCCCAGAACTGCGCCTCAACAGCTGTATCAACAGCTTCCAGTGTCAATTATATGCGACTCGTCCCCAGCAGCCCGCTTTCAAGCCTTCTTGATCCTATCGCCTGTCCACAATGTGCAGAAGGCAGCGCACGCTTTGTGAACTGCGATTATTCTGACTCTGCCCCTCAAGCCCTCGTTCACGTGGATTACGAATGGCACTGTTCTTCGCGTCATCTCGGTTGGGCCGCTAGATGCTTCTCGATCGCAACCGTAAGCAGCATGCCAGGCGGTCGCCGTCATGAGACACCGAGCGGCGCGACTGAGAAAGACGCGAAGAACAGGGACATCGTGAACGAGGGCTTGAGGGGCGGAGTTAAGACAATCGCAGAATAGTTCCCGCCAACTCCACTCAAGGATATCCTAGACTCCTGAGAATCACGCTTACCAACATTTTCTATGCCAAGTTTTTCTTCCATACATCTATCCATTTCTGATATGATGACCCACTATGCAGATTCTCCCTCAAGAGAAAAACGAATTAAGTAAATTTTTTTCCGGGAGTTTTTTTAAGTTTATTTATAATTAGAGCCCAAAAATGCTAGCAAGTTTCCTATACAACGTAAATGAAGTGGGAAGTGAGGTGTATTTCGCAATACTTGTTTTCAAAGAAAACCACCAGAAAACTATTGCGAACAATTACTAAATGAATACATAATTAATTCTTCAATATTTAAAATTCTCCTTCAACGCTAACTTGCACTGGCGTTTGGCGTTGGCCCTCCGCGCCCTGGCACCGGAGCGACACTGGCATGCGATACGCGTCCGTTAATGCCAGCGGTGCGCGGTCGTGTGCTCGTCACATCCTCCTCCCCCGCCAGCGCCTCCGCCGCCCCGCTCTCCGCTGCCCGCGGCCTCGCGCTCCACCTCCCACGCAGAATAAACACGCGGCGGCTGCGGCGGCGACGGACGCGCATTCTGCAGGCGCAGACAGGTGCGAAGCGCGCGCGGCCTCTGAATGGCGGCGGTTCACGCCTCGCCGCCCCCGCACGCCAGGGCGCCGCGCAGCCAGCGTCCACACGACGCGCGAGAGAACAGTCCCGACGAGTCAACAGTCCCGACGAGTCAACAGTCCCGACGAGTGACATTTGTGCACATTATTGTATTTCTGAGTACTTAATGCTAGTATGTAGCACTTAATCACCAGTTTCTTAAAAACCGCACCCACTTCTTCAATGAAAATTGACATTTAGGACGTGAGATTTACTATTCTTTAATAATCTTAAAATAATATTTCTGGTCTATAATTAGGAAATTGAAAACTCAGAGAAATGTCAAAACCATGTACTTAGGGCAGCGATAGATGATAGTAGGCAAAAAATATGTGGCAAGTTTGAATAGCTAACAGATACGAAATAGGCTAACCGAGAAAGAAATGGAAAACAAATGCGGCAAATTATTTAATTTACTTACACATACACACTTTATTTTATCCAAATTACATTTACTCGTATTCAGTCTGCTTACCACTAGTTAAGAATTATTCGGCAAGTACCGTAATTTCGACTCCATTTTTCCTTCCTTTTTAAATGGCCCTGTAAGTCTGTAAGTTTCCTATTAAGCTTCCTCGTATCACGAACCACGACGTATTGAACCATTGCAGCACCGTTCCCTGTCCCTCGACCTCTCCCCCTCGTATTGGTGGCATCAAGTTTCCATCGTCGCAGTTATGAGTTGATTATTCTCCCATCCCAGCTTCCACGCTTTCCTGGTTATTTGAAACAACACCGCGCTCTCAGCCGCTGCATCGAAGACGTGGCATCGCACGTGTGCCCCCTGCGGGCCTTCCTCTTGGCACATCAGCGCGAATGTCTGCTTCTCGAAACATGTCCTTTGTGGTGTGCATCAATGGCAGTGCCATAAAATTCATTTCTATGAACAAATCTGGGTATTTAATTGATCTACTTCAGTTGTCATGGGAAAATGAATATTGATTAACATCTAAAATAGTGTACTTCCCCCGCCGGTGGTAGTAATTAAAATAAGGTTTTTTTGTTGTTTTTTTAAGTGAGGTAGGAAAAACTTAAAGGAATGAGAATATTGAACCACTAGCTGTCACGAGCATGGGCATACAAAATGGTTATAATCAAAACTTTTTTAAACATTATGAATCTAAAAGGAAAGGAGCATTACCCGCACCCACATAATAATCTTACACACTTTGCCATCGTCAGATGGTTTGGAAAGCCTGGTCTCCAAATAGTGTAAGCGTTCCTCAAATTGTCAGCAAAAAGAGACAATTGGGAATTAAATATTTGCAGAAATAAAATGTTTCATTACGTAGGCGTAGGGGCACGGAGCAACTTTAAACTTTTTCAGAGAAGCGAAGCCCCTCCCCCCGAAAGTTATGTTTCTTATGACGTAATCTACAGATTGGGACCTTTGGCGACTTTATTATAAGGGTTTTTCAGAGTAGGCATACGTTATAACGCGTTGTAAGAAAAGTTCGAAGTGTGGTTCTAGCTTGACACTATTTTCACTTTTAAAACTGCAACTTACGAAGTACGGAACGGATCCACCTAGCAGTAAATAATTGAACAGGTTCGCGAAACGATTGTGTAAATTATATCAGATAAAATGACCAAGAACGTAAACACTATCAACAGGTCGTCAGTTTGAACGACAAACGATACTTATTACCATTAAACAATTTCTTAAATAATTTTCTATTGAAGACCTTCACGTGCCGACCACAAGAAACAAATGAACTTAATTATAATCTGACATATATGACTTTATTATCAAAATATCCTGGGAATTTGAATGTCGTTTTGCAAAAATTATCTACGTGTACATAATGTAAAACTTTAAAAACTCCACAAATATATTTTTAAGATATGAAGTTACAGATTGGATGGCCTTCAGTAAACACGTAAATTTACTAATAGTGAATTTACAGAGTCCAGACAACAACATAATTTCACGAAGAAGCAAACAAAAAGCAATCATGTGAGCATGTTTCAAATATGCTCATGAACTACCTAAGATGTAAAACTATTCACATACTAAGTATATTTCTTTAATCTCTGCATTTGGAAAGCTGTTGAACAAATTTACCTGAAAAAGTTTTAGTATTTTGATAATGATTTAACATCAAATTTAACCCATTTAGTGTGAAGTTGAGCGTTTTGCGTGAATTAGATAAAATAATTTCAATTAAAAGTGACGGACATTTCTTTGGATGAAAGATATGATGATAATTCAAGAAAACTAATATCTTGAACATCAAAACCTTGTCTAATAAAGTTTTTAAAAGTTTGAATAATTTTGTTCGTACTATGTTTTCGGGTTGGGAGTCTATATATTTGTGTGAAAAAATAAAGATGTAATATATAAAATACAGATATTGCACTTCATTGACAAGTGAGTATTTGAAGTCAATCTCACCGTCATAAGATCCGAAAACATGAACATAAATATGATCATCATCTCGAATATAAACATACAGTTTCGAACGGCGCATTACTTTTAAATCTGTGTTCATTATACAAACAAACATATTTTCATATTGTATTTCTGTTGCGAATAAATAATAAAATTCTGAAAATTACTACAATGCAGTTAATAATGTTCGGTGGCCCCCAATCTCTTGCTTTAAAAAAAAAAAAATTGGCCTGCCAACGAAACGAAAAAGTTTGGAGTACTCTCTTATAGATAATAGGTTCTTATAACTCTTATAAGAGAACGGCATGCAGAGATGCACTGTCCAAGGGTTTCATACTCTTTGAAAGTTTCGTTCAACGGTGCGAAGACTAGACCCTTTCCAGGGCATCTGACTGTTCATTTTACCTTATCTTCGGGGTCCACCCACTCGCTCTCTCGCAGTCAACAGCGGAGGGGCTAGCGCCAACGTCAATAAACTCTCGCAGGCTACGAGTTTGCGTCAGCGCTAGAGACTGCGGCGGCGGAGGGGCGAGGAGGGGGGGGGAGGGCGAGAGCAGCAGTGAGGTGGAAGAGAGAGGTGGTGGCTTTGCACGCAGAACATCGGAGGAATCTCATCCTTAAAACACCGCTGGATTTGCTCGAACTAGCCTGAATTGACGTTTTATAATGAATTATTCTGAACAACAGAATGACAAGAAGGTTCTTCATCTTTTTATGTACAAACAATAGTGCGTCATTAAATACTACTTGTTTGTAACCTGGTTGATAACGCGTTACTGAATGCTTACCAAATAAATATATAGAATTACCATTTTTCAAAACATGTTATTGAAATTACTTGAATACGAATTTCGAAAATGTGTTTGCTTTTTTTTATAGAATGTAGTTTAAATTTAATTGATTCAAAGTTAGGTACGTTGAAATAATACAAGTTTTTCAAAACACAAGGTTTTATTAAATACCAGTCAATTCTACGTATACTCATTTAAAGTGGAATCAACGGAGTTTATCCAATCAATGTCATAATTATTCGTAATAGTGCGTCCTGTTCATAATTTTTAGGTTGTACTTAAATTTCTTTCGCTGAATATGATTAAAATAACATATTTCAAGTAGATGAATTAAATTACGAATAATCAAAATTGTTATTCACTTACACTATATTAAAGACACTGCCCACAGTTGAATTTCATAAAACTTGTATCGGTATACCTCCATACCGATTAAGCCCGTGGAGACGAAAGTTCGACTGTGTAATGAACGCTTATACAGTGAGTAGGCCTCAACGTGCTTACACAATAAATAAGTATGAAGTGACTACAACAAACGTATGATATCGATTTGGTACTTGAACGTTTAGAGAAATAATCCAGGAGGATGAAGTAGTTCATATATGGAACAGTCATTGTCATTTTTGCTCTATTAAAATTACTATTCACTCATATACTCATTAGTTAATTACGGGGACCCTTTCAGAATTTGCAGAGGGGGTATACCTGTATTTAATACTTTAAGGATGACTTTATAATGTAAAATATTTTAAATATGTACCTTTTTTGGTGAACAGTTATGTAGTATTTTATTAAATAAATGTAATTATTCTTCACAATTGACACAATAATATCCTTTTCTTTTGACCCTTTCTGTTTCTTGACTGTACATCCTCAGCTGAATATGCCGATTCTCTTCCTTGCGAAGTTCGCGTGCATTCAATGCTACGTAATATATCCCATCTGAGAAACGTTTCATTAAACTCTCGAATGTTGAATCTGTTTCTCGCCCAATAAAGCACGGGGAACAATGCGCCACTCGCCCCAGAGCAAAAACGCTGCTTCTGTCGCCGCTGCCACCGAACAAAAAGGGGAGGAAAGAAAAAAGCTTTCCCGGAATCTCCTCCGGCCAAACTGAGCTCAGAGCGCGCCAGCGACGGTTTGGCTGGCAGCGCTGGTGCTGGTGCTGGTAGTGGCGGTGGCGGTGGCAGTAACGTTGACAGTAACAGTAACAGTGGCAGTGGCAGTGGCAGTGGCAGTGGCAGTGGCAGTGCTATGGGAAGAAGTTAATTTGACGTTACATTTATGTCCACAAGCAAAACAAGGGGGCTCGAGGATCAGGTAAACTGGACGAAAACCTGATCGAAATGGGCACCATTCACCCAGAAGCTGAAGTACAATAATTGTTACAGGTTCTTTACAATTATACTATCCAAATGATATACAATACATTAAATGTCATTGTTAGGTGTCAAAATTAATATTACTTTCCTTTTGGATGCTCAGTATAGTTTCTAATTGCATAGAAACAGTTGTGTAGCGGAAACTGTTTTACTTGGGACTTAAACGTTTGTATCGAGTTTAATTGTTTGATGTCATCTGGCAAGGTGCTGTAAAAAATGTTGATTTTGATAGTGAGTAGTTGAATATGTTACGTGAATAATATGATTACTACGTCGAGTGTTGAAGTTATAGACATTGGCGTTTGCAAAAAATATATTCGCACTCTTAAGTAAGTCATTTTTGACAAAAAACACTGATTCATATATGAAGAGATAAGGTAATGGTAAAATACCTATATTAATAAAGAGAGGCTTAGAAGAATAATGTGGGTGAGATTCGCTTATTATTCGTACAATTTTTTTGTAATCTAAATGTCTGAGAGCTATATCATGCATTTCCCCAGAATATTATGCCATATCTCAGGCTCGAATGAACATTCGCGAAGTATACCCGTCGAACAGCATTGGCGATAGACTTGCTGAAGCTCACGTGTCTTATCGTTTAAAGTCCCAACGTGTTCAATATGTATGACACCAAGTTCAAGACCAATGACATCACGGGATTCACCAAGCCCATCTTCATGGGAACGGAAGAGCTCTGGCATTTCCAGCGCCCCTTGGACGCCTCTGCACACATTGCGTCGCCGGCCCTCTCCTCGCCCGCCCGCCCGCCCGCGCCCGCTGCCCCGCCCACCGGGCGCGATTGCGCGGCACAGACGGCGGAGGGGGGAGGAAATAGCGGAAAAAGGCGCCAGCGTTGGAAAGGCCAGAGGGGGAATAAGGTATGGGTGGAGATGGGGGTTGGTCGGCTGCTAAGTTCATGAGTCCTGTAAGTGTAGTGCATTTCCCCCTGGATGACGAGATCCGGCGCCGACCCACCCATCGGCTCCCAGGGATTTCCCCAACCAGGTATCTCCCTCCAACCTGGCTCCAGCCGGGAGGAGGTGTGGTCTCCCGACAAGTGTGCTATGAAATGAGAATGTGTGCATAAGAATGTGTGGCTAAGACAAGGAACAGGAAGAAAAGATCGAGCGCGGTCTGTGGCGCATTTGTTAGGTAATGGTGGGAGAAACCACGCAACTCCGGATCAGAGCAGCCCGTCACTTGAATCGTCCTTCAACCATCAGGATTCGAACCGTAGGACTTCTCGGTCATAGGTCATCGAGGACGGAGATGTTAATGACGGCGTACTTATTTTACGTTCCGGGATCGTTAAATATAGTGCATATTATACCCCGGGAGACGGTGGAGCTCTTTCTACAATAGAATGTTACATCCGGCACCAACCGATACGCGGCTTCCAGATAATTCCCTCTCGAGGTATCTCCACCAGCAGGGCACCGCCGCAGCCGAGATCATCTCGAAGGTGTTTTCTGATCTCCCGACATGTGTAGTTCTGTAGGGCATGCCACCGAGGTGTGTTGGAGTATGTGTTTAAGGAGAGGATGATGACGGAATGATTTTGCGCGGTCCGTGGCCCATTTATTAAGGTACTGTTCGGCTTTCGTCGGTTTGGATGGACGAAACCATGGAAAGTACAGAACTGAACGGCCGGCCGCTGGAATTCAGACAGCACTTGAAATAGACTTAGGTATTAAGCTGGAGTCCTGGCAACTTCGGGAGTCAAACACTGCCACCCCCCAGGATGTGCCAGCTATGTGACTGACGAAGAAGTTGTGTTCGGAAAGAAATGCCACTCCACCGATAAGTTTTTCTTTCCAGCAAAGTAAACGATCAGACGCCTAAGTGCCTCAAGCTTTCTTATTACAGAAAAATTGTAGAAGAAAGCTTACGCATTTTCTGTCAAATAGAGAGTAAGATATGTATTATTTGTGCAAGTAGGTTTTCGTGTGGATCGACATCACCGCCTTGCCTTGGCAAATTTATTAATACACGCTCACTCCTAGCCTTATCATCTTCATCTGCTATGTCTTGAAACAATGATTATATCTGACTCTCACAAGAAAAAACATTCCTAAAACCATACTTGTCACCTTTTTGTTCGAGCTCTCGTCTAGTGTAACAAGTGACTAAGTGATTCATACATTCACATAAAACACATGCAGTTTATAACTTGAAAAAAAAGGCGTGAGCACTTTTATAAATTGTAGCTAGCGTCCAATCCAATTCAATGATTGAAATACGTTACAGAATAGAAGCTTGTCACGGGTTGATAGGTTGAGAGGCGACTATTATTATCGAGTTATAGTCGAGAAACGCCACTTTTCCCCATCACTCGTCCGGGATAGGAATGCGGGGAAAATGGAGACGAGCTATTCTTAGGTCGGGGCTCACTAATGCAGGGCAGAGGCTCGGGCGAGGACGCCCGCAGCGCGGCGGCGGCAGCGGAGTGGATTAGCGCGCACGGGGCGTGGAAGCAAGAGGATTCATCCGCGCCCGGCGCCGCAGTCCCCAAGATAACGGAGCGCAGATTACTCCTTTCTCGCAAATAGGAACCCTTAAACGCAGGGCGCGCACGAACGCCGCGACTGAAAGAGGCGGTGGCTGCGCCAGCGATACTTCGGGGCAGGGGTGTGCAATGTGTGACACGTGACGTCATTAAACACCGTTTCTCATTTTGTACATTAACGCGCGATGTCTGACCCTTTACCAAATAATTCCTTCCGGTTCGTTCGTGGCCTTTAGCAGCTGTTTACCCTGCTTCTAAAATAATAATGTGGTGACAATAATAGAAGGCATATATCCATTCTTAGTTTAATTCAAAAATGAAATTGTACCAGTTTGTGTTGACCGATAAGGGACAGAAGACTAATATCCGTAACGTACATCATCCTGTATGATTTATTTTCAAACTGCCTGTTAAATCATGTTGAATCACGTACGTTATTACGCCTAGTCCGTGTCATTTAACAGGGTGGCACTCGAAATGTTCCACCTTTTGTTTCTTACATAATTTATGAGTCGCACTAGACCTTCCGTTGAGCATCTCCACAATAGTAGCAGTGGAGCTTGGAGAAGCAAATAAGTTACGAATACCGCGTAATTTACGCCACCGCCGGAGGAGGAGAGGAATGCGAAGGTCAAAAGGAGGCGGGGGTGGAAAAGGATGTCGAGGGGAAGGAGGCGGCGGAGGATAAAGACGATGATGTGTTGTGGGCGAATAAGAAGCAAGAGGCGGAGGAGGATGGAAGCGGAGGAGCAGACAAAGGCGGATACAATGGGGCAAAATAATGGATATGTAACCAAAGGCGGACATGAAGATAGTTAATGCCTTTTTCACGTGGCGAGAATCGGCCATCAAGCCACTCTTGGGTCCGACCACGCAAATTTCGATACGCTACTTGCACAATTGAGCGGAGAAAGAAGGTATTACTTGGACGTCGAAACAGGCGATTTGAATTTAAATCAGCGGCTCCTTTAGGGCTTAAGATTTTTATGCAATAAATCTACAGGATTGGACAACCGGCTTCACTTCTCCTCTGAAAGATGGCATAAAGGCGCCATAAAATCCATGGCTTGGTGTGGTTTGGAACCCCAAACTTTGGTATAATACCTCTATACGCACTCCATTATACCAACGAAGTTGGTCGCGGATGATGCAGGTGCAGACGCGGGGTTGCAGGTGCGGAGAGGCAGGAGCGGGGAGGCAGGAGCGGGGAGGCAGGAGCGGGGAGGCAGGAGCGGGGAGGCAGGAGCGGGGAGGCAGGGGTGTGGTCAACGGCAGGCGGCGTCGGGGTCGGCGTTGGCAGCCCGGGGGGTTGCGGCTAAGCGGCCGCGCCCTCGTTACGCGCCGCCTCAGCCCGGCAGCGCAGCGCAGACGCTGCAGCGGGGGCGGAATGAGCGCGCGGCGCCTCTGAGGCGACCGACGGCTGCGGAGCCCTAGCGGCGCACACGCAATGCACATACGCCCTTACCCTCTTATCCAATTAATTTTGTTCACAATTCTTGCCACGACGCTCATTTATTATATAGATGGTTTAGGGTGGGGATCCCAGAATTAAGAAAATACGCACAGAACACGATTTTCTCTGTAGCACCACACACAAAGTTTTAATCTTTTTTTGACATAAAATACATTAAAAGATCCAAACTCGCATTCAGTTACACATATCATTATCCTCTGTATTTGTGATAAGTTCGTTTTATTAGTAACCGTTGGAGGGGATCAAAGAATTTTAAAAAAGGAAAAAAGTATTATTTACGGAAGTAGTTATTGGTCTCAATTGATATTGTTCCGATAATAAATCATTTTTCGTTGTACCGCATGTTTATTAGGGTCAATCTATTAAACTAATGATGCATGCTCAAATTATTTCATACTAATCCATAACAATTGCTGGTAGGTTTTTTGCACGTAAGGAGCTATTGTGACACAAACATACACAAACATACCATAACCATAACCATATACAAGTGTACACAAACATACCATAACCATGATAACCATATATATATATATATATATATATATATATATATATATATATATATATATATATATATATATATATATATATATATACGTGAGAGACGTTATTAATGCATGCAAAATTTTCCAAGTTTATTGTACCAAGTCCTAGATACCAGCTCTATGAAACACAACCGAACTGTTTACACTGTATATCTATGGTGAAATCGAGACGCCTAAAGTACCCCAAATACGCCAAGAGCAAATCCAGAATCAAGATGGTAGAATGTAACACGAGAACGCGAGGCCTGCAAGAGAGCAAGGTCAAGAGTGGTATATTTAACAGCACTTGAGAAGGACGTATTGTACGTAAGCAGAGGGCAAACGCCTGCAGTTTACGCCACTGCGAGCGCCATGCGCTGCACCAGATCGTAAACAGGCGGCTCCAGAGCAAATGCAGGCGAGGCAGCACTCTGAACGACCACTGTTGTTGAAATTTCGAGTAACCGCTCCACCACGTACAACACACACGCGCACACACACACGCACATACACGCGCGCGCACACACACGCGCGCGCACACGCACACGCGCACGCAGACACACGCACATGCGCGCGCGTAAAACGGGTTCCCCCAAAAATGGCCATTAAAATGCCCGAGTCTATTAAATATATTTTAGCGGACTTTCGGGTTTAGATTTTATTAGTGCCCGTCATTAGATAAGTATGACGTCTCAAAACACAATCTTTGGAAATAGATGTAAACAAAATTTATAAGTACAATTATTTTGGTTCAGATATATTGAACGTAGTACGGTAGCATAATCTCTTCGTTAATGCCTCGAACATTCCTCTTCATCGCAAATCATAAAATAAATCATAACATATCTCGTAAGTGATTACACATTTAGAGCACATTAAACTACAGCTTGCAGATTCTGCTTCCTCCAGAAAATCATCTGGCTAAAAAATATTCTACTTCGGAATTCCCGCACGGTTTTTCTCAATCACTTTGCATTGTTAGAAAAATCATTCAACTGTTTCTTCACAAACAAAGCATCCATTACCACCTACTCTTGATACAGGAAATCAAGAGTAATGATAATTGTTAACTCATGAAAGTGATAGAAGTTTATTTTGAATCAGCGATCAACTAGAAATAACAAAAAACATTGTGTGTAACTCGTCCTCCATTACTCTTTAAGAACTCATTTAGAGAACTCTTGACATAAATATAGAAGAATACGCCTAAGAATGAGCCGAAATATCTGTCCAATAAACACCTGAACATCATATGTAACTCAGAGAAGTATCCCTCCGCCGCGTCTGCTATTCAGCCACGTCTCTTCGTAAAGTGATTATGTTTATATATAGCTCCCGTTAAGACATCATGGCTTCTCATAGTTCACATCTGCGTAATTAGATAAAAGATTAATTGCTAAAACGCAAAGCACGGATCTTCGGGAGGTTCACTATCACAGCTCTCTACCTCTTCTCACGAGCAGAAAACCCGTGCACCAGTGCGCACATTCAAGGGGCAGTTTTCAAGTTAGCATAATACTCATCACAGAAAGTACATTCAATGCAATGTTAACAAACAAATTACAGGAGAGCACAGTAGCACTTCAGTTCCAAACTCCTCGTTCGTGGCGAACTAGCTTTTCGTCAGACGAGGACATCACAAGCCACTAGCCAACTGCAAACGAGCGAAGGAAGAGGAGTAAATATTATGAAGGACACAACGACAACGGAATTTGCTCAATGCATGAATAGAAACTTAAGAAAAATAGGATGGAGCTAGTGCAATAAACTCACAAGAACATAATAAATGTTAAAGTGTCCATACAAGGGTTTTGAAATTGAAATTTGAAAGTAGAATTTTGCCTTTTAAGCAGCGCAACGACATATATACCCAATCTGTGACAAGTAACTGTAGAAGGTGCATCTGAAATTGGCAGTCGCAAACACGAGGCATTGCAACAAGTGATTCAGGAACCACCTTTCATTTCATTGCAAGGTGTCTACTACGAAGTTCTTCGCAAAATTAGAGATGCGTCACATCGTAAAAAATGTACGCGTCCAGACACACTGCCTTACCAACTTCTGCGGTGAATACAAAATTACGAAATAGAATTCCGAAAAGTTAATTGTTTGAATTGTTGATTAATAGTTTATTGTTTACTGCAGACATTAATCTTCTTTCTATCAACCATCCCATTTTTTTCTATGTTGAGTTCCTTGCTTTTTACAGTCGATAACGATGACATGGTACTTACATTTTTATGTCAGTATTCTCACAAGATGCACATCTAGATATTACATAGGTTCGGATGGTGATAATTTGTTGCCATTTTCACTGGAAGGTATGTTTTCTCGTTCACAGTCAATGTCATAAGTTCAGATATAAATTAATTTACAAATAAGTTTTATATTCCCCAGAAGTCACCATCTTTACAAAACGCCAACTACAGCGAATACGGGAACTATACGCATTTGCTGTAACACCCAAACAAAACCATTTGAGTTCCTCTTTTATATGACATGAAAGCTATAAAAGCTGTATCGTTTATAGGTTTTGTGCAATAAATTAAGAAATATATTACCGGACTTCAGAAGCACGCTGCACTCCCCCCTACGTCACAGGCGATTTATTCTGTTTTTGTAAAAATTTAATTATTCAAAGAAAACTTAGTCATCTATGAATTACGTTCGGCCATGATTGACTTTTTTGTTCTACATACTGTTCTAATTATTGATGAGAAGCTTCGGCTGCCATTGCTGTGGTTGTTCTGACAATTGCCACAGCTTCTGGAGCCTATACCCATTCTTGAGAAACTTCTAATTTAATGGGATGGAGTAATGAGTTCACTTAAATGTATTAGTTGAAATTATCTGCTAGGTAAATTGGATTTCATTAATAGAAAATTGAAAATATTTGAGGAAGTACAAATCTATTTTAAAATAATGTTTCTTAGTATTAAATTACTGTTGTATTTAAAATACACAAATTCGAAATTTTATTTGACGATTTTGGCTCAAAGGGATAGTTTGCCAGCTTCTGGAGGGCCCATGATGCCTGGAATTGCGTCAGCGCAGATGGAAGGGTGAGGGAACTACTGCAGCAAAAATTGAATGTACAATTTTCATTCAGAAACTAAAAAAACATCCTTGTGCTTGTCCTAATGTAATTACAAAACTAGCGCGGCATGAAATCAAATTACTTTCACTTTGAGCCCCGCTGCGCATTAAAGTCACAAAACGCAATTTGAAGTTTCGTGCGCCGTAGTAATTTTGTATTTTTGACTCGGAATAAAACACGAGGTTTGTTAGGAGCAGCTGGGTTATTCACTGGATGCTCTTGTGTTTTTGCGAACGTTAGTCAATTTGCAGAAGGTCGTAATACTTACGTACGCTACGTCAATATTTCCATAAAACGAAAGATTAAGATTAAAATATTACAACGATGATATACAACGAGGCGTTTTGAAACAAAAAAGACAGACATAACTTTGAAACATGCTATCGCACCTAAAGAGACCTCATTAATGCACAAACACATCACCAGCAACAGAAGCTATACACGATCGTACAATTACATGTCACATAGATAATTTTTAAGATTTATTTCAATAAACAAATTTTCTTAGGGAAAACAAATACTACCATTAACGAACAGACTGCTAAATAATCAATTTCAGTTTGCATGAGTTTAACATTTTTCACGGAATAATGTAGATTGAAAATAAAATAATACTATAATAATATAATTGAAATATAAGTAACACTTTGTTGTATTTTTGTGAATTTAAGCTTAACTATCAAATGGAAGTCCACTGTTAATATTCTCTACAGGAGGAAAAAAACTGTTGTAAGGTCGTCACCTTTATTAGCACGAAGATGTATAAAAAAACACTATCGATATTGCATCAACTTGTCGATGAAAGGGCTTGTCACGATCGGGAAGAAAAATCTGTGGAGTAGGTATCTCGACCAGCGATTTCGTGATCATTTGCGGTTATGTGCTATTGTTTTGGACCGATGCAACTATGGGTCAATGCCCCCAATGTGCACGAAATGAAGATTTTTAATCAGATTCTTGACTCCGAATTGCTACATTTGTACAATAAAGAAAATCAGAAAAAGATGTAGATGAATAAGAATACGACTTATCTTAGTAATCATTTCTGATCATTAGCCTACCAGATTGAACAACCCTGTTTATATTCAAACAAGCTAGAAGCAAATAAAACACGTCGTCTTTGGTGAAATATTCATAAACAATGAACTGACCACTCAGTTCAAAGAATACTTTTGATGTCGTTCATATTTATGAATAAGATGCAATATCACTAGTATAGACTACAATAAAACTGCCAATACTGACCCGAAATCTTAAAATATTCAGAGTTCGTTTAATTCTCCAAGACACATTTATTTTTTTTGTTTTGTTATTCTAGATTCTTCAATTCTTCGGCAGCCATATTTCTAACTTAATACTCATAAACAGAGCATTAAATACGAGTATGCAATCAATTATAGAACATATTCTAGTTATTAGCCCTCATTCAATGTTTTTTTAAATGAAAAACCTAACAAACGGGCAAAAGTTTCGACTCAAAATTCAACATGTACGTACATTAGAACTTTAGTAAAAGTGGGATAATATCCACATCAAAAATCTTATAAAATTTCAAAATTCAATAAACTCACCAGAACTGTCCGTAATTTCCGTTCCCAAATTTCTTGTAATATACAAAGAAGTAACAGCTCACCTGTAAAAAACAATATTGTTAATATTGTGAGAGCAGCGAATTAATAAAATGGTAATAAATAGTTTCCAAGTTCGCATGAAAAACACTTCGTACTTTTTTTCAGCAGTGAATTTTATTTTTAATTTTATAATTTTAAAAGACACTAAGGTTATATTGAAATATTTCTTATAGAAGAATTTCAACTCGTAGACAGAATACAGAACTTATGTATTCGCTGTTTTAGCCTGCAATTGAGTTCGAATTCATACACAGAAACGGGACGTTGTGTTTGAATAAATTGATAAAGTTTATACAACGAACCAAATAAAATTTGTTATTACTGGGAAGCTGATTTCTACCATTTTGCATATTTCTGTCCGTTGCTTCAGTGCATAGCTAACTGAAATTGCTTGATATTTGGTTAGAATATGCTGCTGTACAGATTAATATGTTAGTTCATATTTGACCTATTTTTTCTGTTGGTGCATATGGTGTAATTATGGGCCCATATTTTGCATATTTCTTAAAAATAGACACGTAAATAAATAGATGTTACGAAAAGAAGAAACACTTAATATGAGAGGGTTCATTCACTCGAAAGTACCTGTCACAGTTACGTCATTTTTTGTTCGTTATGTGCAGATGATAAAATACTTGTGCAAATATTGGATATTTCTTGATAACTTATTTTTTAAACAGTCAAAAGAAATACAACACTACATTCAATGTATTTTAGTAAGGTCGATATTTACATCTATTATTATCTCACGAAGTGGGGTACAGTATATAATGTTTGTGCAAAAATATTTGTTTGGATTCCAAGCATGCTTCTGCTGAATTATATAAAGAAAGATTTATAGAGGAAATGAGATAATTGTCATCTTAATTTAAAATTAAAGTGCACATTTCAGAATTTTAGGTCATAGGGGCATATTTTTAAAAGCATATTTCAATATGTTTAAGGGCATAAAATCCTCTACCTTGATATTACTGTTTACAAATTCAAATAAAAATGAGTTTTCTAAATGCCTCCGGCTCTTAACAGCGTGTGCAGGGAAAGAACCCGACGGGGGCGAAGGCAGCGCGGCCGGGGCCAGGGGTCAGGGGTCAGGGCAAGTGCACGTGGCGCGAGGCCGGCGGGGCGGGGCGGGGCCTGGAGGCCTACTTGTTGCAGAGCGCGCTGTTTGCGGGGCCACCTCCCTGTTCAAACAGCGGCGCGGGCTTAGCTAACAATAACAAGGGCGTAATCTCTGCGAGGGCGGGGGTGGGGGTGGGGGTGGGGGCGGGGGCGGCGGCAGCACTAGCGCTGCGGACGCCGCGCCGCAGACCGACAGCCCCCCGGGATGTTGGAAACGGTTGGAGTCAGGGCCGGATTGGAAGTTCCACAACCGAAGTTTGGTGGGGATGGAGTAAGCTTTATCACTCTACTACGAAAACAATTAGTGAGTAAGCAAATAAAGCTGTCGCAATTACATGTATGTAAAAGGCACTATATATTTTCCTCCTTTTCCTACTTGTATATTTCATATTAGTATTATTTCTGCAAAATTATATTAAACATTTAATACATTTTCGTATCATGCTTTTCTTAAATTGCTCTTTTTAATGCGATAATACCCAAATAATATCTGTCGAATAACTAAAATAGTGCTACACTATTAAACTGATAATACATACAATGGTTAATAAATTTTAATTCTTAAAGTTTTAATTTTATTTCAGACCAGTCAACCCAGCAATACTTCGCTTTTGCAATGTATTACATTTGACTCTGCAAAATTTTAATAGATAATATATTTTCACGCGAGTATGGGTTTCTTAGATGACCTGGTTTAGGTATGGTTGTCAACTATGCTATGTTAAAAAGCGTTCTCACTTAAGTTCGGCCATGCATTCGCTATGACATTGTATTGCAGAAATGTGATTTATATGTGCGACATAACGATCAGTAATCATTCCGGCCGAATTCAATACTTGAGGGTGAGGCGGGTTGCGTAGAGCTTCTGTTCAGAGGAGTTTGATTCAGCATAAACACATAAAATCATCATGATCAACGCTACCATTTTGCGTATATTTGTGACAGACATACGCACAGTCCCATTGTACTATGTGTGTATAATTCGCACAAGTGCGAGCATTAAGATGACAAACTTTTATCGCAATCGGATGAACGCTACGGCAGCGCATAAAATAAAATACAAACACTGGATTTATACATTAGATGGAAATACATTTTAAGTAATTTGACGGGATGAATTCGGTTGAGACTGTGCAGCATCTCTGCCCGCGAGGTCCTAGGGTTCGCGTCCTGGCAGCGGCAGATGGCCGATGCCAGATGAGGACAGAGCTGGGTGGCATTCAGCCGCAATCTGGAAACTTGTAGCTGCTCTGACCCAGAGTTTAGCGTGGTTTCTCCGATTAATTCCAGGCGAGTTCTGGAGCAGTACCTTAATAAATGGGCTGCTATCCGCGAACGATCATTTCTTCCTACTTGCCATATCCTTTTCCCTTACTCATGCACTTCCACTACCCCACAAGTTGGTACTCTTCGAAAGGCAGTCTCGGCTAGTGTGGTGCCTCGATGGACCAGGCACCTGAAGAGGAAATACCTCGGAACCTGACGTATTGGTTGGCGCTGGATATTGCCATCCAGTGGGGGGAAAACACCGCCACCTCCCGGAAGGAAGCTTTGATTTTGTTCTTGTTGCGAGGAGTGTGGGGGGGCTTTCGGAGCTGCAGCCCTTCCAGAACAACGTTATATTCGGTCATCGCCGGAGCGGGAAGACTGGATACACTGTTGTTGGCAATCAGTGTGGTGCTGAACTAAATAACAATTAAAGTATCTATTTTTATTTAAATTTTCGCGGTTAGAATTTTAATAACGCGGAGTTAAGAAGAGAGCAGAGAGTAGACCGGAAAATGTCGCGGGAACGCAAAGGCACCGACGAAAGTAGGGTAAAATAGAGTTTTGATAGTGTACATCCGGAAAAATGGAGAAGTCTTGCCAAAAATTTACTACAAAAACTGGAAAACGAGAATTAATAATCTTGCATTTAATTTCCTCCTTTCATCAGGAGCGAAGTATCATCACATCTGAAGACATCGAAATTTCAGTTTTTGCTCTTTTAGTGAGAGCTCTCTCTTAGAGTGAAATTACAAAATGTGTTGTATTGACTCGACCTAATGAAATCAGCATTTAACGTTTACAGTGTTTTTTCCTTTGAATATTGCATAAACGGTTACAAATAAAAGGAATGAGAAAACACTCTTTTAAACTGCAGGCCATATCAAACCACTGAGAATGTCACTCATTATTTGTGTTACCTTTGTATGGCAACTCATGACAAGAGAAATATGGAGAAAGGTTTATTCTGTTCAAAAATTCATATCAATGTTGTAATCTTCTTACTGTGTTATATGACAACACCAACGTGTTGATAAAAATTGTTAATGTACAGAAATGTAAAGCATTGTCGTAACTTCAAGAAATAAAATATACATTTAAAAAACAGTTAATTATATTAGTTTTTGTCTTTTAAATTGTCGTTAAATTGTAATAGAAATACCACTATAGCTTATAATTTATTCCAGATACGGAACACAGGGTTGAATTTCGTATGCGTAGGTCCTCTGAAAACTGCGAAAGAGTCAAAAGCGTCTTACATGTCCTTCTACAGCACATTCTTGACAGTATTGCTAACGCTCCGGTTGTCGACACCTCACGTCGAGCACTTAAGATACGGATGCGACTTCTATAAAAACATCTACATTTGAAAGCCGATGGGTTTTTTAACATTGATGTGTTGTTCTCGATGCTAATATGTTTTCAATGCTTTGATTGTATACGAAAAAGTCTCGTAATGACAATGTGAAAGTAAAAACGTGCTGTAATAACTATGGTCCCTCTGCGCTTTTGTGTGTTTGAGACGAACGCGGTTAGTGCTTCCTTCATCGCGCACGCTCTCT
The DNA here is from genome assembly GCA_017312745.1 of Gryllus bimaculatus. Classification (NCBI taxonomy): domain Eukaryota; kingdom Metazoa; phylum Arthropoda; class Insecta; order Orthoptera; family Gryllidae; genus Gryllus; species Gryllus bimaculatus. The sequence continues at coordinate 58,922 of BOPP01000348.1, read as the reverse complement.
CTCGTCCGAGGCGGCCCCAACGCTCTTGCAATGTGTCTGATTTCGCTTTTCGAGGGGTGGGGGCATCGTTAGCGCCCTGGGCGTAGGGCCTCTGCCGTCTTCGGCGAAGTGAGACCCGACCCTTCGCGTGGGCCTAGGCGCTCCGCATTAATTCCGTCCATTGTTTTCTTTTTTTTTATGTTTCATTCCAATCATTATAAATTCATAAGCTAAATTCAATATTGTTGTACACGTTTTTAACATTATAGATCACTAAACCAGCTATAAACATCGATGTTTCTTTCTTTGTTGATTTTTTGGATTGATTAGTAGTTCCGAGCGCGTAAACCGTTAAGGTCATTAGTATCGTAAGTATAGTGCTTGTTCTCTTCTGGAGAGGTAATCTTGAGCCACTGGATTGTGAGATCCGAAGCCAACCTGAGATGGTTAACGGGGTTTCGCTCAACGAAGAATCTCTCACCAGCGGGGAGCTGCCCCAGCTGCAACTAGCTCAAAGCTCTGACCGGTCTCCAGGCATGTGCGATGGTGCATTGCGTGTCGGTAAGTAAGGGGAGCGTTCTGTTGAGAACGATGTCGCATGACAAACTTGGCGCAGCGAGGCGCCATGGCGGCGTGGCCTGGCAGCACGAGGGCCGGAAGGGGGGGGGTGTCTGCATGCCACGGCGCGCGGGTCAAAGGGCGCCACCCCACTGAGAGGGCACCGGGGCGTCGAGGACTGGTCGCAGCGGAAGTTCGGGGCAGAGACGTCCAAGCCCTTTAGTCCTCCTCCTCCAGTCACTTCCGTGAACCGTCTCATTTATTTACTCTCGAGGTCTCTACCACGCAGCAGCCGAGGCGCTGGGGAAGTTGGCGAGTCAATTGTCCTTACGGTGGAATAAAATAATTGTTGACGAATTGAATATTCCAGTGGGGTATGGCATTTCGAGCTTTCATATTTGATTTGTATATTCCTACACTGACTAAACAAACTTAACACTTTTGCAACAATAAATTAGCAAGACCGGAATTACTAACAACTCCGTAAGCAAATTTCTTTGTCCTGCACAATTAGGTCAAACTGACAAACCAATTACGTTCTCGACTCCTTATAAATGAAGTATTAAAAAATAGCACATACTAAATTAGTGGAGACAGAACACACGCAATTTTATTTCGTGCGCCAACTATTATTTACTTTTATACTATTTATATCAAACTTCGTATGTTAAATTTCTCGTCATAACACAAATGATTTTCCTACTTAAACTTGACCACATTATGCTATCTTTCTTAAAGAGGCCGGGACGTCATCCAAATCAATTGGGGAAAATCCATTTTGGAGAAAATCAACTAAACGGTTTAGCCGGTAGCGTTGTTCACAGACTGACGAATATAGACAGTCGTTTTATCGTCATTCGATTTTTCGGTATCAAGGATCCACAAAACATGAATTATTGACTACACACGTTAGAGGATTTTCCCTCGTAAATTAATCAACTGGATTTATCCACTTTTTCGTTACCAGGACTGTATAATAAGAGTTTTTCTGCCGAAAATTTGCTATTTTTTCTGGCAGCATTACATATTTTCTCTCTCCAGTATAAGCGGTAGCGAGAAAGTAAAAAGTATTAACACTGAGACTCTGAGTACAAGATAGGATACAATGGTTTACGGGTACTGTTTAGCATGGGACAAACCTTTTTACACAATATCTGGCAACTTGTCGGAAAAGCCTCATAAAAATCTCGATACTAAAAAAGAGAAAGGAAACGTAAATGCCCCCTTTGGAAATACGCTCTTCAGTTGCACGGCCAACACCACCACCTCAACATGTGGTCGGGGCGGCTGCGTCAGCCGAGGCCGAGCTCAGCCGGCGCGGCGCGGCGCGGCGCCGAGTGACCCGGGGGGTTCGGGACCGAATCGGGGCGTCCACCGCAAATAGCAGCCATCGCCGCGCGCGGCCCGTAAAATAGCAAGCGACGCCAGTCGAGAGAAGCGCATCCCACTAGTCGGGAACCCGGCGCCGCGATGTGTGTTAATGTGGGCAGCCGTCTGCATTGGAACACACTGCCAAAGCAGATGGACACAATTTGTTACACTGATATCACATCACATGTATTTCACATGCGAAAAATAAACAGAGTGCTTCATGGACCAAATTGTCAGCTTGGCGTAATATTATTCGTTAATTAAAAATGAACATTGTTGTTAATCTCCATTTAAGTTAGTAACAAATGACGCCTATCTTTGTATGTGACAATTCCAACGAGCTAGAATATAGAGTGGCTTAAGCGCCTCTATCTTTGAAGCAAATTGAAGTCTTTTTTTGCAGTCAAAGCAGCGACCTCTGGGAAACAAACTATTCTAACATTACGTTTGGCGCAGGTTACGGACGCTGGTTACGGGCGGTTACGTTCAGGTTACACCGCCACTCGTATGTTTTAACTTCCAAAAATATGGTGGCCACTACTTCGGCGATCCTCCACCAAGAGCCTCCACTGAACCTGTGGGGACAGCAACTTCACGTAGTATACTCTAGCTCGTTGGACGATTCAAAGCATTACCTTACAACTACAATTGCAGTACATTCTTTCTTGTCTCGGTATTATTTAAAAGACATTCAGGATATATCTGGAGCAATGCCGGAGGAGGACCCTAACAAACGGATGCCATCTTTCCTTCCTCTTCCTTGTTCTATCCTCATGCCTAGCTTACTCACACACACACCCAATACACTAACACACATCGGGGAGCTTACAGCTTGTTCTGGCTGGGGTGAGACCTCGCTGTCGGGAGATATCTGGATGAGAGAAACTCCGAAAACCCGACGTGTAGGTCTGGGCCGGATCTTCCCATCAGACGGAGGGGAAGGGGCCTGATGGGGGGGGGGAGAACATGGCTAACATGATAAGCAGATGTACTACACTTACGACCAATCAATCAATTGAACAGATGCGCTCCGTGAGCTTATTTGTCTCTGCGCCTATGACGACCGACTTCCCACCATTAAGTGTACACGACTGATAGGTGGAACATGTAATCTCGTACCACCGAAAAGTAACTAGAGGAATACAATTATGCAGAGCTTCTCAAACAATTATTTTCCACACTAGAAACTTAATACAACACATGGACGAGTTTTCGCTCTTCAATTAAATCAATGAAGTGAATTTTATTTCACTCAGAAATTATTTTCAGGGGAAGGGGCCGAATTGAATCGTTCACATCAGGAAACTTATTTGAACATGCAACAAGTTTATATTTATGGAGAGCGGATTCAAAACAAAAAATTCAACGGTTATCTTGAATAATGCGTTGTACCCTTCTGACTGATGCAGACTATTTTGTCCAGCCAGTTTCACAGCGTCCCACAGTGCCGTCGGAAAGCGGGAATACGCAAACGCCGCGTAGCTGCGGAACAACCGAGGATGTAACTGCGCAGCAACGCGGGGCAGGACGCGCTAGGTTCACGATTGGCATGCAACTTCTGCACTGTCCTTGGTGTAAATACAGAAGCGACGCTTTCAGCTGGTTGCACAGGTACTGCATCGGCGATAACCCACTGCCACGAAAAAAAGAGGTAGTAGAAGAGGAAAATAGAAGAACAAGATTTTTGAATTTTGCATGTAAGTGACTACTTCACCTCCTACAAGAATGAATTCAACACCAAGTTTACAGACTGTGCGCTTGTAGTGAAGTATTTTTTTAAACAAACGAACCTGCTACATCCTGTTTGAAAATATAAAACGATAACATATTTGTAATTAACGAAATAGTATTACATTGAAACACAATCTTTTTAATTAATAAATGGATGCATTAATAAATTTCAGGACAAGTGGTCGACAAACTGGATTCTCGCGATCAGAATGTGTGCAATTTTGCAATTTTCCCCCCCTTGAAAATAGAACTCATAGTGCCAGTTCGCAGATAATTTCCCCGTTGAATGCAAAAATCACATCCCTCAATGAACGGGTTTCGCTCAAAACTCCTGTTCTTCCATGTGAGATCTGTGGGGATTCGTTTATTTGCTCGTTTTTACACCAGAGAGAGCCTGTATAATTAGCCTCCATCGAAAGGTCAGATGAGGGTTTAATTAACGGTGCTCATATTAATTGCAGTCGATTTGAAACGCGTTGGAGAGGGAGGGGTCGACACCGAATAAACAGAACCAGAGGGCGCGCCAGTAGTGAACGATACAAATGATGTGACGGGTCAAAAATCGTAAGATTAGCACCTTGACATATTTGGGGAGCGTGCTGAGAGTGTGTGAGCGAAACACTCAGTATCGCTGCCATTTTGTGTTGCTTAGCCCACGGTGCTTAGAGAGATATTGACAAACACATCCTTTAGGACTGTTGTTTACCTCTTAAGCAAACTGCGCAATAATACGCATCCCTCGACTCCCATGGATACGCCATAGTCAGTAATGCTGCAACAGAAAAAAGATTTTTCATTCCGAACAGAATTCAAAAGGCTCTAGAACTCTATAAAATGAGGCAGCTGTCTCGTAGATACCAATCATAAGTTCCAATAATCCCTAGACAACAGTGCTCTCAACGTAAAAATTGTGCCTATTGCCGCATACAGTATAGTAATTAAATGGCAGTTTTTTGCGTATTAATTATTTGATAAATCATTCAATCCTTCATAACTACCAATAATGTCGCGTAAAGTGTCATTCGTCACGAAACTGTAGTGCTTGTTACCCCGAGGAGGAGGAGGAGGAGGAGGAGGAGCAGGAGGAGGAGAAGATGGTGTGCCCCTTCACGGTCAAGAGCTGAAAAGAGATCAATCATCACATCAGGAGCTTCAATATCAACAAGTTGAAGTCGTAATTAAAGTCGTAAGGAAGTTCGCGATTGGATGACAGTGTCCCCTCTTCTCCTGCCAGTTAATGACCTTGAAGGGACAATTGTTTTAACCGGTCTTCAAACAACGAATGTTTTGTTCCGGAAGGCTGGGCGTCCTCCCCTCCAGGGGCCGAGCTGCGTTGGGGTGCTTGGGGGTGTTCGTCTCCAGGTATCTCCGCCAGCGGAGCATCGCAACGGCCAGGGCAAGCAGCCAATTCGCGACTGGTCTCACCACACGTGTATTAGTGGAGTGTACGTACAGTTTCTGTACGTAAGGGGTGAGGGAGGGGCAATAAAGAGAAAGGGAAGATCGCGCGCGGTCCGTGGCCCTTTGTTGAGGTACTGCTCCAACACTCGCCTGTTGATGGGAGAAACCACACAAAACGATCGATCAGAGAAGCTCGCCGCTAGAGTTCCCCTCCATAGAGCGGCTGAATACAACCTAGCTTTGTATCTCGTATCGGAAATCGGCTACCGTCAGTACTCGTATCAGCGGACGTCCCGGAGAGACCTTGCAGTGCCAGAAGCCCACTAGCAATAAAATCGGTTGTCGCAGCCTGTGCAAGTCCGCGTCCACGACCGCGCGTCAGTGACTGGCTGCTGGGGGGAGTTCTTCAGAGGCATTTGCCGCTCGAGGGCCGGCCACCACAGACAGCCCGGCGGCCGCGCAGTGTTTACTCTGTGCGAAGCCACAAACAGCGCCGCCTGCGAGAGCCGGAAGACGAAAGTGTTTACAGGCCGCCTGCAAACAGAACGGGACCGGAGAGCCCATGACACAGTTCGTTCGGACGAGGAGCTCGGAATACGATGGGCGGTTAAAATGCCCTCCAACGGCATGAGTGGATTTGAGGAATACTGAAGGATTTTGTGAATATTTGACCGATAGAGAAGTTTTGTTAGTGTTAGGCAAGTATACGTAGTAGAATGATTGGTCTCTACGGTGTATTTGAAAGACCACGAGAAAAGCTTTGATGATCGTTTCGTGTACCAGAGGAGCTTCATTTTGAACAGCACCTAAGAAGGAGGCATCGATTGTTTTTTATTGATTGGTGATTCCGGGAGCGTCAACTGCTAAGGTCATTAGTCCCCTACATGTAGAGCATGTTGCTCGGGGGGTGGAGGTGATATTCCCCCGTCGGCTGACGAGATCGGTGCCGACCTCCCGTTGGCAATTTTTTTTTCCTAACCAAGTATCGTCCATTAATGGGCACCGCCTCAGCTCGGACAAGCTCTAAGATCTGAACCGGTCTTTCGTGACAAGTGTAAGAGTGCGTAAGAGTTAGAATAGCACAAGAAATGGGAAGCAAAGATCGTGCGGGGGCCGTGGCCCGTTTGGTAAGAACGCCCCGGCATTCGCCCGGAAAAATCACGAAAAAATACCGTCAGCAAGAATTCTCCTCTAGACAGCGACAGAATTCGCCCCTCGGGACTCGAACCTAGGACCTCCCGGTCAGAGTCATTGCTGTGTCATCATTAGATGCTCTGACCCACCTCTCCCGGTGTGTGTGGGAGGGAGGGTATCGAGGATTAGTAAATACAAATAACCCGAAGCTTATCTAAAATAAGTTTTTTATGCTATGTTTACGTATGCGACATCAAGATGCACGTTGGTCATGCTTTTTGAAAGCGAAGAAAGGTTTGCGTTTTGAAAAAATACTCGTTAAAACCTCACGTAAACGCCGGACGCCCATGTAACTCAACAGGCCATCTGACTAGTGGCGCATTGGGTAATTAGTCCAACTCAAGTGCTCAATATTTGTTGTTCACATAATGGTATGTGTTCACGTTTTGTAGAAAAAATACAATGAGATCCCGATTACATCGAACGAGCTGTGTGTGCCAAATCTTACGAGTGAATTATAATTTCATTTTTTGTCCTAATTCCACCTAAAAACAGAGCTGGCTTCTCCCTCTCATTTATAATACCCTATAATCTTGCTTTTGTTCGGAAGTCAGATACTGTGACATACAAAACAAAAAAATACAATGAAATAGCGATGATAACCATTCACTCCGGGTTGGAGACGCGGCTGTTAGAGAATGAAGAGAGGAGAGGTGAGGGCCTATGGAAATTTTATTTCCCCTGAAAACACAAGAGCTCGGCTACGTTGCAATACCATTATTAATACTCGATTGCTGAATTAACAAGACAGATGACACTCGTCTACGAGCAAGCTGCACCGGAAATGCAGCAAAGCGAAAATTCGTGGAAACGAATTCGCGAACGTACAAATACTATGCAACAAAGATATTTAGAGGTATTTACTTTATATTTACTTTATGGTAAGTACCATTAGTGATATTATTAGGGAAAATAATAAAACGTAAAAAAAATATTTCTGGTAAAAATGAACAACTTATTTTTTTCATCCGTCTCTTGCATTCTGAAACTAAACCAAATATAAAAATACGCTTTAAATGCACAATTTCGACAATTATCCTCAATTGTCTTTTATAATATGAAATTGAAACCATCAATTCATATTGCAAATACTCATTTCTCTTTAACAACAGTTACTAAAAAGTACAATGTACTATCATTTTTGTAATCATAAATGAAATATGGATAAATAAAAGAATGTACTGCAGGAACACAGTTCCGATAAAAGCTCTCAATAATACTAGTCACTACATGTTTTATACGTGCGATCGTGAAAATATTCTAAGTAATATTTTGAACTGCACCACACAATATTATAATAAAATGAACAGAAAATAACATTGCGGAAAATAAAGTACTTCCGTAATTTCATTCTATTCAATTGAGATCTTGGGGGGATTATTCAAACATCCACTGGGCGGAAGTAATGATATTCGAATTAACTACGCTTCACACGACACAAATTACAATTTTGTGTTCTATATTTTCAACAAATATTTCACACGAAACAGTATGATTAAGTTGAAATGAGGATAAACATGTAATCTCTCAAATATACCGAGTAGTATATAATTTTGTAAAGTGTAATAATGTATTTTCGGCAATTCGGCACTGGGAGAGCGAAATTTGTTATGCAAAATCAGGAGTTCATAGTTTTCCTTTGAATTTAATTATACGAGGGAAAGGCAATACATAACTGGACTCAATGTTTATAATTGATTGCAACAATGTAGAAATTTTACAATGAGACCATTTTCAACGAAGGCACATGTATTTCAATATATTCGGCTCATCATAGCATCAGCTTTTAGATACCCTCAGGAAAAAGAATTTTCGATTCGGCAGCAAGCCATGTGTGCTGCTCAGTCGTCTCATATGTAGGTCAGATGCATATCTTTCTTGTCTTAAAACATTTCTAAGTGGACAAAGCAGACAGTAATTAGACGTAGTAGTGCACGGTCCACATAGTGTAATCGAGAACTGAAGGCGGACAATAAGAATCGGGAAGGAACGTGCTTGTCTGGAAGCTATGGGTTGGCCAGCTTCCTGTCAGATAAATTCGAAGCAGCATTCAGGTTACTCTCTTCGTGTTAAGGCAGTCCCGCTCCTCAGTGGCTGGTGCCTGCGGAGGCATTAGGTTGGACAGGGCCTCAATGCAACTTCCTCCTGCCTATCCTTTGGAGTTGTGTCCCTGGGTGTCGCTTGGGCCTTGATTATCGCGCGGAGGGCGACCGCGCTTGAGACGCCGAGCCGGCTCATCTAGAGAGCGCCTCCCCGCTCCCGCTCCGAGTCCATTCAGCCGCCACGCCCCCCCCCGCCCCCCGCCGGCGCACGGAGCGCCACGGCGGGGTCGTCACTGCCAATTACGGCGCACGGCGCAATTAAATTAATTGCTCGCGCAGGAGTAAACACGGGCTGTCGGGCCCGCTCCGTTGGCCGCGGTGTCACGTGGCTGCGAGCGCGCTGGGGTGGAGGTAAGAAGAGTGGGAGGGGAAGGAAGGAGGGATGGGCTAGGAAATGGTGGGCAGGAGGTGGGCGTGGGAAATTAGAGAAGTGTGAGCTTGTAAGGGAGACATGTTTGTTTTCATAAAGGGAAGAGGTGGTGAGTGTATTTAGTTTTCTCACATTAAACGCTATTCAATTCCTTGTGAATTCAATATAAGTTAGAATGAGTACTTTAAAAAGTTTGACTTATTTCAGAAACACAAATGAATTTTTCGAATACTTCACTTATTCCCCAGAGGTCTCTCAGATAATGTCTTTTAAAAGCGGTTTTCATTATCAATGACTTCAATAGATATTTCTACTTTGACGACTATTCATTTTACACTAACAGATCGCCAGGAATAAAACGTACTTTAAGAAAGTTGGCAGACTGCTATCGAAGCAAACATTTAGACATCGCTTTCACTTGCAAGCGCCCAAGGGGCTATGATCTAGCCACCTCGCTAGCACTTTGCTTATGTTTGGAGGCATATCGGCATCATCACAGTAACAAGCAGTCCCAATTACAATTCAGGTCAACTACTATACTGTGGTGATCAATGAGATGAAGTGGTGGGTTGATGTTAATTAAACATCATTAGTCAGTCATACATAGTCAACACGAACCCGCTTCACACAACACAAATTTCAAATTCCGGGAATAGATCCTCGACCTCATTGAGAAAGCACGTGGTGGCAAACGTGACGACGCAAGTTACTCGAATACTAGTTAATATAAGGATTGTTGAAGATTATTGGCAGGATGTAGTTTCTTCAAATAAATGTGTCTCCAAGAAGTCAGAAGCTTCATTCTCATGTCTCTCTTGCAATCATGTCCAAATGCTGTACAGTACCAATGCAGAGAATCCTAGATGCTTCATGGAAGAAAGAATTTACAAATGGCAAGCTCTCAGAAATACACGTGTGCAGAGTAAAAAGCGAAATACAATCATTTGGGACTCTGACGCCCTGCCTATGCATTGTAGGGTTAACCAAGTTTTGTTTTACGAGTATATTATAAAGAAACGATGAATCTGAACGTACGTGGTTTTCAAGGAAAGGTGACTATTAGTGCTCGTACATTCGTACATTCGGAGCACAATGGATATGAGTGCTCTAAATGCTGTATTCAGAAATTCGAGATCAAAGAGGAGTGAATACAGAAAACTATGGAAGGCGTTTTCTTTCCACTACAAGACCACGTTAACAGTTTGAGCCATTGGAATACTATTTGTTCACGAAATAAAATGGAGTTTTTACTTTACACTTCTACTCCTAGCCAAAATGTTTCCAAAAATGCTCTTATACCCCTGTTGCTCTGAACCCGTCAATTGACCTCCTCCACACCTGGCCTTTTTAACTGAACGAATCTCCGGGCCGTGTCGAGTGCGGAGCGACGAATTGAGCCGTCGCGAACCGGTTCCCCAGCTGACGGTTACAAATGGCGGCGGGCGCCCGCTGCACGGCCTCCGCCGCATGCTAATTCGTTTACGCAAATTAATCGCCCCCTTAGGCCCCGCGGCCTCCGCTGCTCCGAGGAGGCCCCTCTCCTTCTTCAGGCCTCGAGCCGCGAGCAGATGGCCGGCGCCCAGCGACGCCGCACTGTGGTTCCTCTGGAAAACATCGGGCAGAACGGCTTCCTTTCGTCGGTACGCCATTTCTTACGTAGGATAGATGAAATGATGTAATGCAGCGAAATATTTACCTCGAGCGAGCCAACTACTTTGTTTATTAGTCCCGTCACGACTGATCGATTGATTTAGTGATTCCGGGCGCTACGACTGCTCATGGCATTAGGCACGTGCGTGTGGTGCATGTGATTTCACTCGCGAAGTGGCGGCGATGTCCCCTGTTGAATGGTGGGATCCGGCGCAGAACTACCTGTCATCTAACGGGTTTTCCCCAACCAGGTATCTCCTACCAACAGGGCTCCGCCCCAGCCGCGTCAAGCTCTACGCCCCCGACCGGCCTCCCGGCATATGTGAGAGTGTAGTGCTTGTTAGTGTAACTCTGTGTAAGGGGTGAGGATAGGACAAGGAAGATATTCTCGAAGAAGTACGATCCGTGGCCCGTTTCATTCGTCTGGTGTTGATCGAAGTAATCATGGAAAACTACTGATCAGAGCAGTCGGCCGCCAGAATTCTCCAAAAGACGGCGACCGCATTCGACCTAGCTACATATTGGACCTCCTGGTTAGAGGCACTGCAGTGACATCAGTTGATGCCCTGAACAACCTCTCCCGGTGGCGTTCTAACCTGTGTGAATGCATTGCCCCTAGGTTTGTGTTGTGGGTATGTATGGGGAGAGGAAGGGGCAAAGTTGAGGCCAGGAAACAGAGTGTTCCTCTGGCATTCACATCGAACTAACCGGAGCGGCCGGTGGCCAGAATTCCTGCACACGGCGGCAGACATCCACCCAATTATGCAGCTTGAGGGTTTCTCGAAGATATGTTTTAGATGATACCGCAAAACATTTTCAAACACATCGAACTCAAAACTAACACTAGCTTCTAAAACGCAAACAAGGATCCGCTAGAGAAATTGTGGGAAATCTGCAAGCAAACGATTTTCCCCACAATAAATATTATACGCGTTCAATCTGGTTCAATTTCAGACTGAGATTTTAAAAAAAATATGGAGTACTATACATGAAATTACTTTGCAAAATTTGTCAATTATTTTCTTTGCCAAGGGGCTTTTGTTAAAAATAGACTGCATTTTTAAAGAGTTGGAAAAATACCTTTAATAAATATGTTAAAACGTTCATAAAGTGCACTACAATTAATTTAAATACAGGTAAATTATACAAGTATTATAAGGAGGTATGTGTTGATAAATTGCAGATCTGCAGAAACGTACCCTAAGGCGGCTTCTAATGGATCTGCGAAATGTCGACACGGCTCAACCAAATAGAAAAACGTTAATATCGCTCGTTTCTGTCGTGTTCTGCTGTAAATTCTATCTGAATGTCAAAACAATCCTTAAATTCCTTCCTCATTTCAATATAGACCTCTATATTAAACATTAATTTGCTCACGCGATTAGAAAATGAAACCTTATTCACAAATTATTATTTTTTTAATACTTCTTTTCTGAGAGCAGGCCTCAAATAAAAAAATACTAGTACACTATGGAATTAATAATTTATGGGAATTCAAGGATAAATATAAGAACGTCCGAGTTCTTACAAAGAATCAGTGTTTGTGTGTCTTCTACACAACAGGCGAAAAATACGAAAAGACTGCTTGAAACACATGAAACACCTGACATTTAATTTCCAATGTTTATTTTCATTTAATATTAAACAAAATAATTTTGTCCATGTTTTGTTTATTTTGTACCACTGTCCTCAGGCGATCGAATTAAGTGAAGGTAATGGGACTTTAATGTTTTGGAGCTGTTTCCTGGCGTATAAAAATGCCTCCGCGGTAATAAATGCTTTCAAGGAGGGACATGATCACGGGACTGAGATTCCACTGTCTAATTGATGGATATCTAACGACTACTTGGAAATCTGAAAGTAAAACATTTGATAAGAGACTTCATTGTTATACCTTTAAGACCACGAAGACTCATTACCATTACTTTTCCGATTGAAGGAATTCCTTTTGCAAATTCCCGTATTTCCAAATACCACATATTATGTGGAAAGTTATTTTGAAATATTGTTTATATTCTTGTGTGAGGTATTTCAAAATACAGTTTATATTCTAGTCAGGAAAACAGAATACATTATTAATATTACTAGGATATTCATTGTCTCTATTTTAAGAATCGTTTAAGAGGTCCCTCTCACACAGGAATGTAAATATCATTTCATTGCGTGACGTCATAGCATATGTATCCTTAATAGAAGCTTAAGACTCTAATCGCATACAAACCGAATCATTCTATTTTGGTTAATATTGAAGATTACATTCCTGTTGTAAACGTCATTAATTTTTGACTGACACTTTATTGCTTATCATTGTCATCGATGCAGAGCTCGTTATACACTGCAGAACGTGAAAGGATTGTGGTTAAGAGGAAATTATGGAAACAGTTAAACGCTGCTACATGTTATCTTATCTAGGAAATTTTGGGAGAGAAATATGAAAAGAGAAACGGAGTCAAGGACATTTTTAGTTAATTAGTAACTACGTAAATTTGAACCATTAAAATTAGATAAAAAATTAAATTTTACCACGGGCGTTAAGTCGTTCTAATAACCTCTGGTAACCTCACGCCCAAGGCCCTCGAAAATTAACAGGCTTATGATCTGGGGACGTAATTTGAATCCATTTAATTGAAAATATTGTAGACATTGCTAATACAGACCTTCAAAATCTGTCTACGATTCTAGTATGATAAAATACACGTTCCTTTTAGATCATTTCCCGGTAACTGACTTTTTTTATTGTAAGGATTTCTGCGAGTGTGCCTGGAAGTAAATCACATTATTTTGGTACATTTAATTGCAACTCATAATTTACACCTGATAATTATTACATTATTTCAACGCGAATAAACTTCAGGCGAAGAATATTTTACACCATCTTTAAGACTCATTGTAGTTCTTGAACCGTATTATAGAACACGTCGAAATCTTAAAAAAATATGACCATGATGATGGTTAGCTGCGGCTACATCAACAAGGAAGTTTCCGACAGAAGAAAAAAAACATATTATGCTTCAAGACTGAAAAATTATTCTTTTGATTTTCGTGGAGTACCATTCAAAATGAACGACAGAGAAAGCAGGTATGGTTAAAAACATAAACATAAACCATTTTATAAACCCTCTTCTTGCACATTTACCTCTCAACAACAAACTCTCGTATACCTCCCAATGCGTATATATTATGATGAATTAATGAAACATTTAAATTATGATTTTAAAAATTGTGATCATGAGTACATTCTGTTGATTATATTTGTAACTCGAGACGTCAGAGCAACAGTCAACATCAAGAAAGGTTTCATTTATGCCATATTCTCCAACATTAAAGCATAATAATTATCTATTACAAAAGAGAAAGAAAATGAAAGATATAAGAGCATTTAATAATATAAAATTATATGAATTAAATTTTCACATTCAAAAATAAAATATTTTTTTTAAAACAAAGTTAAATGCCTAAATTCAATTGAAAAATTGTCAATTTTAGTTTGCCTTTATTTAATTCTTGTTTCACGACGTCGGCGCTTGCGCCCATGAAGATACAGGCAGGTCGATCGAAGATTGCATCGGACCAGCCCAGAAAAAGAAAAGGATTTTACGGACGATGAGCGGTATTCGAATCATCATCAGAGTGAAGAGACAAGAGATATTCCGGTGCGCAGTTGCGTCTAGATATGACCGGCGGACAAAGCGGCCAGAGAACGGGTATCGGCAAACTTTGATAAATCGAACGATAACAGAATGGAATAGATTCCCTCAGAGCGTTTAACAGTTTCGAAAATTAATTTAGGGTCTTGTTAAGTAAATGAAGGATTTACCTAAGAATAGTAGGTTATATAGCGATGCATAAGTGTTATATTGTGAAGTGAGGTGTCCTGCAGTGCAAAGCAGAGGAATAACGAAGGAGGTGATTTAGAAGTAATAGTGAAGTGAAGTGAAGTGAAAAGCAGATTGCTGTTAATTGTACAAATATTATAAATTAAATTGAGCAACTATTTAATGCGGAGTTAGATTCCTTATAACTATTAACTTTGTAACCTTAATTATTTCTCAATTACCTTATTAATCAGTGGAGGTACGGTGGCTGTGTCAATGTAGTGGTAGCCGTATATGGCGGTGGAGGAAGCGGGGAGACGCGATGGAGGTGTCGGTGTCGGTGACGGCGGCCGTGTCGATGTGGGTGAAGTCGGGTGTCTGTGTCCAAGGCGGAGGCGGGGCGGGGGCGGGGCGGGGGCGGTGAGGCGCGTGCCCGCAGGCCGTGACCGCACGCGTGACGAGCGGGGTCCGCGCTGTCCGCGCGGCGATGGAGCGGCCCGCGCTGCCACGACGTCACGTCGCCGCCCCACCGCGCGCTGACGCCAGCGACCACCAGACAGCGCTCCGAGGCGAGCGAGCGACACCGACGATTTAACATCGACTTTTTCAAGCCTAGGATTCTTTAACATCGAGGTTCCATGTCAGTTCGTGGCTGATATATTTTAAATGAAAAAATATGAATATCCGTAATCGAATATTATTCAAACCAAGAGGCCAAGCACGAAAAGTAAAATTGAAATTCGGTAAATAAAGAAGCCTATATTACTACGATTTATCGAATCAGGTAACCGAAGTTTTGTGAATTGTCGTGAATATTTTGCTTTGTCAGTAAAATCTTGATTCAAAATTAATGCTACCGGTTTCAAATTAAATCCCTCCACGTGACCTTCAACACTCTACAGTATTCGAGAAAAACCATTGAGTGGCGAATGTGCGGATGTGTGAGATTCTATCATTCGCAGCTAGACCTCTTCCCCCTTTTTTTAACATATTTATTTCTCACTCGGAAGTACATACTTCAGTTTACATCACTTTTTCATATGTATTCTATGGTTTACAACTATTATTATTTCCTAATATAAAAACTAACTAACTACAGGAAGGGGTAGGAAGCTACAAGACCACTTCCCGTGCACCAATCGAGAGGTACTATGAGGTTTATGTGACGCAATCGGTCTCTTGGGGAGGAGAACTGATAAATTAATTTCGGATTTGACTAGAAAATTCAAATAAATTTCCAAAAACCTGTTTTTTCGTGCCTTGGCCCTGCGATCTCAGTGAAAATTAAAAAGCAATCAGTTTGCATAATCAAAAAGAAATTCATCATCCCCAAAGAACATGGAAACTGGTATGAATGCTCTGCCTCAACTGGCAGGAAAAAGAAAACTAAAACAGAACACCAGTGAGGCTTTTGCAATGCGACCATGCAATGAGACCAGCTGCAGGTGCAGCACCGCAGCCACCTGCGGAATCGCCGAGCAAGACCAAGCGACGCACAGCGAACTCTTCTGGAGCGCCTCCTAACAAGGACGCGTGACGCGACGCGGAGCGGCGTGGCGTGGCGTGGCGTGGCGTGGCGTGGCGTGGCGTGGCGTGGCGTGGCGTGGCGTGGCGTGGCGTGCTGGAGGCCGAGGGCGCGAGATGGCTCGGCCAGCCGCAGCGGGAAAGAGCGGAGGGATGACGAGGGATTCAGTGAGGTGAATTGGGCGCGAAGAGGGAGGCTGGGAAGAGAATCAAGAGGAGGGACACGGGGAGACACGGATAGGGATGCGATGCGGATAGGGGCGACAGAGACAGGAGAGCGTCACCGATATGCGTGCGACAGGGATAGCGGGCGACACGGATTGGGAAGAGGCAGGCGGGTAACACAGTCAGGAGGGAAACTTGGATAGGCGGCAACACGTATAGGAGGGCGACACGAACGGAGAGGTGCGTGACATAGACAGGAGGGAAAGTTGACTGTGGGGGCGCCACGGGCCAGACCAAGGCCGCGGACGGGGCGGGTGCAACGGAGGGAGATGGACCGGAGCGAGGGCGGCAGCGGCGCATCTATGCAAATGCGGCGCGTTCCCCGATACGGAAGGTTGGAGGCGCCGCGCATCGCCGCCTTTTTGCCAGCGCAGCTGCACGAGGCCGCCCCCGCCACGGGCCCCAGGCGCCGAGGCAGCCGGGGCACGCCGCGGCACGGGCCTTCCGATTCAGCTTCCACTAGCCTCGGGCGTCAACTGACGGCACTGCAGCCCCTAGCAGGCAGCATTTCCGACACTCAGCAGCTACGTCCATTTCAGTCCCTGTCTGGAGGAGAATTCTGGCGGCTGGCTGCTCTGATTGGTAGATGACCGCCGTTCCTCCGATCAATACCACGCGATGGCTGGAGCAGTACCCTCACAAACGGACCGCGCTTTTTCCCTCCTCTTACTCGTCCCATCCTCACCCCCCTTACTAACGCACACTCTACTCACTCACGTGCACTACACTACCAGGCAGACCATTGGTAACCGGTCGGGAGCTTAGAGCTTGTCGCGACTGGGGCGGTGCCCCGCTGGTCGGGGGTAATCCCGCTAGCCGACGGTCGGCGCGGGATCTCGCCATCCTCCAACGGGTGAAGGACACCGCCCCCTCCCGAGAAATTACACAAAACGCAAAGTACTTGCAAGGGTAATGGACTCCACAGTCGACGTGCCCGGACTCACTGACGATCAATCACCATTTTCAAGTTTCGAAATATTTCGCTTAGCTCAACTTGAAAGAATCATGCAGTGATATTTAGAAAACAAGTGAGAGAGAATCAGAGGGTAGGAAGGAAGAAGGAAAGGCAGACGAGTGTAGGAAGACAGAGCGCATATGTGTAGATGCAAATAATAGAGCAAGCACTGCCGTGTATAACGATCTCTTTCTTTGAGGTCATTCTCTCATTGATGAAAACCCTGAATCCTTGTTGAAGACTGCAGACACATGAGCAAATGCGCAAAAGGAGCTATGCATCCTTTGTGTAAATGTGATTCTGTTTAGTGTCAAAACGAAATTAACAGAATTTCCTAACATATCATGTATTCTTTCAAGAGGGATATCATGTAAAGATATACACCACTACGAAAGGAAATTCAATGAAATAGAACATTCTCCAACCACAATAAATCTGTTAAGTGTGATCAAAGTTTGTCCCGATAAGCCATTATTCTCGGAAAATGGCAAGGTAAAACTAATTAAAACACAACCGCAGAGATCATCTAACATTATGTATACAGGAAAATGAAAAGGGGAAATATTCCTAGAGACGAGATGCAGAAAAATTAAAATATGATAATCAACAACTAAATGTATCGAAAAAACAAGCGGAAGTACACGGGCTGATCTTTAGTTGTTTGAGGTTTATTGAAGTCACGAAACGTTTCAATACTAAAAACTATCTGCTCTCAAAATACGTATTATTATTACCACATGGATATGTACCGCTCATTAATTAACTATTTTAAATGAATAAGAAAATATTACACACGTGTTTTAACAGTGAACACCTGTTTTTAAAGTGAAGTGAAAAACTGAACAATACTGGTAGTTCCGACCTGTATTTTCAGATCGCTGATGTATAATGAAAACCTTTTTCTACCAAAAGTCGTTTGTGCTTAACATTCAAACCCAATGGATACGCTGTTCAAACACGGGAAGTTCTAGAATTCAGTGCTTCAACTTCATTTTCGATGTTCGCGAAAGTCGAACCAGGAACGCCGACAAGTTTCAACGCTCGGGTAGGAAGCGTCTTAAAAATATCACCGCTCGGCCATCAATGACAAAGCGTATCTCAAAAATTACTCCGGAAATGAAATGACAAGACCGGAAATGAGGTGGAAACGCGGCGGCGGGGCGCCGAGTGGCGACGCCGGATGAGCGGGGGAGGGGCGACAGACGCCGGCGCGTGGTGGGGACAGGGGAGGGGAGGGGGGCAGGGAGCGGAGGGAAGGAAAAGGAAGAGGGAAAATTAAGCAAAGCGAGGGGACGCAAGGACACGAGAGGGAAAAGTGGCAACGAAAGCGTTTTAACGCGGGAGGTGGCGGAGTTCTTTCCCAGCAGAATGGTGCGATCCAGCGCCAACCTCCACGGCGACTTGCGGGGTTTTCCCCAACCAGATATCTCCCAACAGCTATAAGAAAGCGTTTGCCCGGTTGGGTCAAGTTCAGAGCTCACGGTCTCCGATATGTTGTACGTGGTAGTTCATGTAAGTGAAAGGGTGTACAAGAAAAGAGTAAATAGAAGGGAAGATCGCGCGCGATCCTTGGTCCTTTAGTTGGGGTATTGCACGCCGAAAATCCCACCGGGAGAGATGGTCCAAGGCACCAACCGATCACACTTCAGTGCCTCTGACTGGAGATTCCAGCCTTCCACGGTGGCAGGATTTTCGACACTAGTTAGATTAGCTGCCTGGAGGAGAATTCTAGGGGCCGGCTGCACTGATGGGTAGTTTTCCGTGGTTACTCCGAACACCAGTCAAATGCTTGAGTAATACTCTAAGAAATAGGCCACGGACAGCGTGCGTTCTTTCCTTCCCCTTCCTTGTCCTATCCTCACCCATTCCCCCCCCCCACACACACACACACTTACGTGCACAACCCTAACACACAAGCCGGCAGACCGGTCGGGAGCCTAGAGCTCCACCTGGCTGGGGAGGTGCCCAGCTGGTGGGAGATATCTGGCTGGGAAAACTCTGCTATCGGACGGGACGTTGGCGCCGAATTTTACCATCCAGCAGAGGTAGATGACCGCCGCCTCCCAAGCAGAGAGCACGCCTCCTACTTGAGGGACTAACGGCCTTAGCAGTTGAGGCGCCCGGAATTACAAATGAATCAAATCAATCAACCGAAAATCCTGCCACCACTGTCGGCACTCGACCCTAGGACCTCCACTGAACGGTAGTGCAGTGACAATAGTTGATTCTCTGAGCCACCTCAGTGGGTGCTATTGTCGCCAGACGCCGCGACCTAACTGCACTTTTCCACGGTGAAGAAGCCGTTCCCTGTTGCGTCATCGAAAATCCATGTAGGGAGGAGTGACGGCGGTGCCACTGGCGGATTTCTTTCAAACTAAATTCCGAACAAGCGTATTCAAACTTTCCGACCCGCTGTTTTCCTTCCCACCGGGGATTTTCAACTTTTTAGAAGCACGCGCGCTCTTGCGAAGAACCCGCAAACTCCGCATAACATCAAAAATTACGATGTGGCCGCCTCCGTGAGGTAAAGCAAGCGGCGCTGCGGAAGTGTTGAGGGCGAAAAACAGCGAGGGAGCGGGTGGTGGAGGCAGAGGTGGCTGCTGCGTTGCGAATTAGGAGGAGCGGCATATATGTGCAAACTATTACATATATTTTACATCTTCAAAATATTTCTTGAACCAGGAAAACTATGTAGCGTAAACCGATTTGTGCTATCGAGATTTCATCATTTTCTACAACTTTTACATTCATAACAAACAATTGTGCTCATGCGAAAATAATATATTTAAAAAGATAGATTACCCCCACCCTTTCTCCAGATCCCATTGCGTCGCATGCACCAGCTATGGGCGGACTCCACGATGCAATGTATTCCAAAGACATTTATCACTTGCTCAATCGGGTATTTAATACTAAAGAGCACTTAATACTGCCACGTATCCCCCCCTCGGGACCGTCGAGCCGAGACGTGCGCTTGTGCACACAAGTAAAGCGCGTAAGGAGGTGGAAGGAGAAGGGGATGAGGAAGCAAAGATCGTGCGCCGCCGGTTTTCTTTAAAGAACTGCTCCGAGTTTCGCTGCCCGAGGAAGCCACGGAAGCTGCTGACCAGTTTGGCTGCAGCCGCTTAAGCGAATCCCCTGCCAGCGGTTGGATCCGGCCCACTTGAATTCGCCATCGTCGGCTCTCTTCAATACAAACATTCCGGTTAACGATGCTGCACAGACACGGGGGTTGCCGTTGAGATATCGCAGCTAAGACGAGGAGATAAAAAAAGATGAGGGGGAGGGGGATGGATGAAAGGCAGTCTGCGTAGTTAGCACACGATATCTCTTGGTTAATACTGGATTTTTTCTTTTGAGAAACGAACTGCTATTTCTAGAAATGCTTAATGGTCGCTTATTGAAAAAAGTCAACCTCGTTTTAAAACGTTTCAAAACTTTACGTGGGCTCCTTAGTATTATTTTTTCAATGAAAGGTCAACAAACATTAAATATTCCTAGAATTAATAGTGTGGTCTTGAATTCAAGACCTATGAACTGTTATTACCCAATTATGATACACATAAGGAGAAGGGAAGATTAAACTAAATTCGAAGATGATCCGGGATACGGAAAGACTATTTTACCATTCTTGAATCAGATATGTAACTAGGGGTTAGAATAAAAAACAAGGTTTTTCATTTATATTTAGAATGGAGCAAACCGTACCTGTCTTTTGCACATCGAAGCTCTATCGCGGCGGAGCAATAAACAAATCTAGGCTTAAAATTAAAAGTCAGTCTCCTGACAAAATGTTTTTATGCTTGTGTTCCTTTTCTGCTTTTCGTTTGCTTTTGAGAGGACGAACTCAACACGTAACATTCGAAGAGGATGCAATTTCATTGCAGAATGAGAAATTACATTTGAACAAGGGGAGGTAGCGCGGGCGACACGTCTGTAAAAGTTGGAATAGGGGAAAGAAAGGAAGATGGAAGGTACAATAGTAAAAACCAGATCCCTTTAATTACAACTGTGAGAATATTTCCTTGCAGAAAATTAATTGCTAGTGCAAGGTCAATAGTCTCGAGAAGGTTCAGTGGTTTTTGCGACTAGTCTTCATACATCATTATATCTAGTTATATTATTCGTAATTACAATAACATTGCTTTGCTATACTTCACCTTACAATTCAATAAAGAATAATATAGGTTTGTGTAATGATTGTAGTTGTGCAGCCGCAATGCACATACGTCACCGAAATTGGCACGTGGGCTACGTGGGATGCGGAACCTCCCCACAGACCCTCAGTGGCCTCCTCTCCACTCGCAAGCGCGGCTTCAGTGGCCTCCTCTCCACTCGCAAGGCAGCTCCGGCCTCCTCAACGCAACGTCAGGGCCTCCTCTCCAGCTCGCAAAGCGCGGCTTCAGTGCCTCCTCTCCACTCGCAAGGCGCGGCTTTCAGTCGGCCTCCTCTCCACTCGCAAGCGCGGGCTTTCAGTGGCCTCCTCTCCACTTCGCAAGCGCGGCTTCAGTCGCCTCCTCTCCACTCGCAAGCGCGGCTTCAGTCGCCTCTCTCCACTCGCAAGCGCGGCTTCAGTCGCCTCCCTCTCTCCTTCCACTCGCAAGCGCGGCTTCAGTGGCGCAAGCCGCAGGAGATGATCTCTAAAACGCATTCTCATACTTGCTGTTGGGGAGTGTAACGTTCAAATGCCGTAGAAAAATCAATTGCGGCATTGGGAGGCGAATGTAACATCTTTTCGTTCAGCTTTGCAAAACTTGATTGAAGAACGCA
Source organism: Gryllus bimaculatus (assembly GCA_017312745.1). NCBI lineage: Eukaryota > Metazoa > Arthropoda > Insecta > Orthoptera > Gryllidae > Gryllus > Gryllus bimaculatus. Next base: position 37,277 of record BOPP01000348.1, on the reverse strand, counting down.
AATAAAACCGACTCTACTCTCTCTTCTTAGTCTATCGGAATCTTTCAGACAATTACGAACGTCCCCCGTTTGAGGACACGAGTTGCGAGTCACGATTTCCATCCGTCTCCAATTGAACTAGACATAATGGCCACCATAAAACGAAGCAAAAGACCTGTCGGATTCACAAATAACCGTGGTAAAGGGCAGGCAGAAAGAACGAAATAAACTTCACAGAAACTTCCGGATTAGATTAGATTACGTGAACCATCTTGCGCCTTTGACTGGATTCCGATTGTGTGACACACACATCGCCATCTCGTAGATTCATTACAGCAAACTTGTCCCTAATGAGAAAAGTACGCAGGACCTCGAGCCAATGTTTTCGAAACGCTGCGATCGCAGCCGACCAGCGCGCGGCGCGGCGGCAGCTGGACGCAACAAAGCGGCTTCTCGATCTTTCCGGTCCGCTCCTCCCGACTCATAAAATTAAATTTAAACGGCACAATCGTGTTTTCTTTGTCTGCCAATTTTCCCTCGGCATCTGCGCCAGATTGATCAATTCCATTTTGTCCACGGGTCTCCGGCAGGCGCAGTGAAAATAAAGCGCGCCGATTCCGCGCCGGGCTTCCATTTTCAAATGGTCGTTTAATCCCTCGCAGGGAACGAAAGAAGCGCGGGTGGCGGAGGGATCAAAAACCGATTTTTATTTTATTTGGGAGCATTACAAGCCGCGCCATTCAGCTGCCGCGTCGGGCGGCGAGCAGCGGAGGCGGAGGTCGAGGAGGGAGGTCGGGGCGAAGGCGAGGACGAGGAGAGCAAGGAGGCAGAGGAGCAAGGGAGAAGCAGATGGCGGAGAGAAGGAATGCGAACGGCAAGGAGAGTGAGAGAGATGTCGGGAGGGTGGGGAGGAAGATGTCGGAGTTGGAGGAGAGGGGCGGGAAGGAGAGGCCGGAGACATTTGGGCTGTGGAGACGGGAAGGAAGGTGAGACTCAGGGTTACGACGCAAGGAGTAATCGAATTCGGAGGGCGGTGGGGGTGTAAATAGCGTGAGTAAATATCGGTTTTAAAATGTGGATGGAGACGTTACATACGTCTGAAAGGGAGTGTGTGGGTTCTGGATGGACCGGGTGGACAGCGAGTTGGAATGGGCGGAATGGCGAAGGTAGTTGGTGGCAATGTTCTCAGAATTATAGATTGTGATTGAAGCATGTTTAGTAGGTAGTGTGGTTGCGGTGTGATTGCGGCGTGCTTAGCCCACTATTAATGTGGTTGGAGCATGCTTGGTGAGTGGTTACAGACAATGTGGGATGCGAGGCGAGGCGTGGATGGAGCGAGGCCAGTGGGAGAATCCACATACGTGCGCCTGGAGAAAGTAGGAGTGTTGGAATCAATCGGGGAGAGGCGAGGGAGCGGAGAATGACCGAGAGAGGCGTGGGCGGGGTGTTGCGTAGGGTG
>BOPP01000348.1:16929-35814 GCA_017312745.1 Gryllus bimaculatus | reverse complement strand
GGGCGGCCGAAGGGCAGGGTGAGCTAGAGCGGGACGGGGGCGTAGAGGGGCGGAGCGGCAAGAAGCACGGCGGAGCGGGTTGAGTAGAGGGCGCAGGGTTGCGGTAGAGCGGGGCGGGGCGGGGGCGGGGGCAGGGTTGGCTAGTGCTTGCTGGCCAGAGGCACGAGAACCGGGCAGACTGAGAAATCGGTTGGCGCGCAGATAGGGCTCTGGGCAATCAGGTTCAAAGTGGAGCGGCGCGAACGGGGCGGGGGGCGAGCTCCAGCCCTCAGCAATTGGTGTGCGGTCGCCACCCGGCTTCAGGGGCGGGCGAAGAGCCATGCATGGTATGGCGGCTCAGCCCGCGGAGCCCTCGCCCAGTGGGGCAGCGACCTGGGGGCCGCCGCACGCCCCAGGCCCCTCCCACCCGCCCCGCCGCCCCGAGCGCTCACCGGCCCGCGCCATAAACCGAGTGTGGGAAATTAAAATTTGCGGCGGAATTTAATTCACTCACTATCCAAGCCCATGAAGAATAGGCCCTTGAATGCATGCTTTTTTTTTATGATTCCCTTCTTTGCGTGTTCGTTATCGTTAAATCCCTTCGTTTTCAAATTTGTTCCTGAGTATACGAGTAAATTGGCAACTTTGAATACGTTTTCTAATAAATGATAAAAATATGATTTTAAAACTAATTTACGAACATAAAACTGAAAACTGTACATTAAATTATGTTTGACAAAAGTTACATCAAATTTAGAAAAATATAAACTATCGTGATAAGTGACGGGCGTGAAGTATATGAATCACCGCAGTGTGAAATAAATTGAAACAGAGAGTTAATACAGAATATGAAGCAGCATGGAACGAAACTCCGAGGTAAGAGAAAATACGGCCAATGTTTTTAATTTCCAACGGGGGAGAGAAATAAAACACAAGTTTGAACGAAAACTGGTTTCAAAATCAGTAAATGTGCAGAGATCAACAACAGAATGTGTAGAATGTATTTCAACAGACAGCATTATCCACAAGCATCAGCAAATTAACGAAAAGATAAGGATCAATAATGCCGTTCCGTGATAATGTTTGTGGATAGTAATAGCGTTAAGCTAGAAACTGGTAGTATGACAGATATATTAATCGTAGTCAATCATTAATATTACACTGGCATAAATTTCTGCATTACTTTAAAGTAGGTTAAAAGTTAATTCATGAATGCACATAATTCTTCAATACACACCATACATAGATGTCAACAGTCAATGCTTAGGTCGATCCAAATGAAGGAATTACGCATAGAAAAACTGGTGAGTATGAATATATGATACAATTAATTGAATTCTGGTGGTAGATACCTTTAATTAGATAAATAAATATATGTCTGGTACAAATATTCAATATCAAATATTATACAGAAATCTTTATTATTTAATCATATAATACGAATGTTGAGAGACAAGGGGAAAACGGATATCTTACTCCAATTTACACCGGGTTCAATTTAAGCATTAAATTTAATGTACAGCAAATGTATTACTCTCCTTTGTACTACTCTCCTTAATGTAACTCCTCTCCTACTACCCTTGATATACTCTCCTTATGTACAAGGTAAAGTACATTTAATCTAATGTACAAGTTCATTAATAAGAGAGTAATACATTGCTGAACATTACATTTAATGATATTTTGACATTGTATACGTTGGTGAGGCGTGGCGGGACCGACGCGGGGGCGTGGCGGGGTGGTGGCGGCGGAACGGGGGCCGTGGGGAAGCGGGCGGGGCGGTGGGTGCGGGGCTGGCGGCGGCGGGGGACGTGTGGGGCGTGGCGTGGCGGGGGGCTGGCGGGGCCTGCGGGCGCGGGGGCGTGCGGGAGGGCGGAGCGTGGCGGGGGCGATGCGGGGGGCGTGGCGGGGCGTGGCGGGGCATGCGTGTGGGCTGAAAGGGAGCGCCGCGCGCGCTCGAGGGCCACTCGCGAGGAAGTAACGCCGACGGGGGGAGGGAGATGGCCTGGCGCTGAGGCGGACAGCGCTTGGGCGGCGCAGGCGGATTGTCGTCGGAGGACGGGGCGGCGGGGAGGAAACGGGGACAGCGAGGGGGTGAGCCTTGCAGGTGGGAGCAAGCGCCTGGAGCTGTGGGCCGGGCGGGGAGGACGGGACGGGGGCGTGGAGGGCGGGCTTAGCGAGTCGGGCGTGAGTCTTGGAAGACAGGCGGAGGGCGGTGCGGGCCTGGCGCGGCCTGGCGGGGCCTGGCGGCCGGGGCCCGGTTCGTGGGGCCAAGGAGCGCGAGGGCCGGGGCGCTGGGTCGGCTCTCTTTCGAATGGGACGCAGTTCGCTTTCCCAATAGACTTGCCCTAGACGCAAGTCATCTTGACTGGCCGGATGGGGGACGCCGCCCCATTTTAATTGCGTCAGGTTTTTCAACACCCCAGAGATAAGAAAAGAACCCACGTGACCGGCCTGGCGAGGCCTGGCGGGGCCTGGCGGGGCCGGCGCCGCGTGGGCAGAGGAGGCGAGGGCCGGTGCCTCCTGCAATGGAGCATCGCTTTCAATAACGACGCAAGTTTGGATTGCCGGATGGGGAATCGCCGCCATTTAGTGCGTAGCTTTCAAGACCCGCGCGCCTCGCCCGCCCTGCGCCCTCCACCCCGCGCCCTCCACAGCGCGTTAAAGGGGACCGATCTCTCCCGCCCTCCGCCAACTTCGAGGTTCCCACCTGCCCTGTCCCCTCGACATTCTCCGCACGAAAGTAAAATATTGTTTTTCATGATGCGAATCGAGTAACTTTTCGAATAAGTTCTATTCTCAACGTGTCCTGCGGCATGTCAGTGTTCAGCAAAGGCAATTTAATAAAGAAAACATGAACATGAAAAACGGGCCACTGCTAAATGTTTTTGGTAAAGTTACTTTTTTAAGACTCTAAGACTCTCTCAATTGCATTCCAAAACGACCAATTGAAAAAGTTGTGACGTAATATAATGGGAAATGTGGATTTACATTCATTTGGAAAATAACTCAATAGGCTAGGATTTTGAAGACATGTGTCCTGTTTTAAGGGTGTGTCGCAATGGGCAACGCCATGACAGAAGTCAAAAGCAGCGAATCAAAACTGTTTGAGAACTTCTGAATGAAAGCAATCGTACTAGGCAATTTTGAGTTTGAATTATGAATTTAATATTTAATGATCAATTGTTTTTGATATAAATAAACTATCATAAAATACGTAGTAGTCAAATACAAACAAAACGAAGCCTCAGAAATGTCCAATGAAACAGCGACACTGAGCAGAAAAGGGGCGCAGAAGAAGTAAGACTGCTGACAAATGAATTGCTTCAGCTTCTCGGCGTTTTATTTACATTCAAAATAAATGTAATTAACAGGATAAATCGTGATCAATTACTTCAGTGAGCGCAATAAACTTATTTTTAATAAAAAGACATAGTTATGACAGTGCATAAGAAAGTATAATTAATCTTTTAGCGGTCCTCCGAGTGTTTCGCATTCCTTTGTGTACTTTTATACGAATTGTAGGATCAGAATTCTACACTTCGCAGAATATCCAGTTTTTCGTTGTGGTTACCCTCAAAGACGGAGTAATCCATATAGGTGGTTGTCATTTCCTAAAAACTGATTCAAACGTAGGTAATAAATGCAGAAAGAATTTCTACCAAAACTGTACGCGCTCCTTTCCATATCATAAACCATGAATGGCATAACAGATTTTCCAACCTTACAAATGTGATGCCCCCCTACATATTACGAACTTTTTATTTACCGATTAAGCCAAAAAAACGTTTTTGCAGCTTACAAAATCCAACGAAACATCAAAACAGATATCGAACGACTGTTTAAAATTTCTTTGGTGAATGACAGTGGAAATAAATGTTAAAAGTAAAAAAAAAGCAGGAGGGCACTGAAATACACAATATCGTATTCATTCTGAGACCGAGACAATTCAGTAATTATGTAAATGTTTTCGTTGTGGAGTAATTACATATTAAGTTCATTTCAATGCCCGGAATGGGTTTCAAACTTTAGTAGGGGCATCATCAAAATCAAAGAAAAGCACTCTCATGAAAATAATATTGAAAGCATAAACGAGTTATTTGAATAGAATATTGCCAATAATGCGCGATGAGTGTCAACAAGATTTTCCCCTGGTGTGTATTTATTTTGTTTGAACAAAATCTTGACGGAAACTCGTTTAATACGCTAAAGTTTGTTCTAATATTCGACGATCAATTCACATGTTCAACTAATTAACGACATGCTCGATGGAATAAAAACATAAGAATTTGTAAAAGACGAATTTTAATTTTAATTAAGTCATATTATTTTTGTTGTAAATCAAGTCAAGCAGGAATTTAAAATCCTTACATGTTCCTAAAGCAGAAAAAGTGATAATGGAGTTAAACGTCATCGCTCCTAACTTCTGAGACGAATTATGCATTTTTAAAAGATAAAAATACATCTGCAACACAGCATAAAATATTTAAAATATGTATTAATATCAAAACACATTTAATTCCCTTTTAACAAAAAACAAACTAATCTCCATTTTCTTGACCCCCAAATTAACGTTTTATTTGCCAATCTCTTTCGTTAAGTGCAATGTTTCCATTTCCGAAACTCCTTCCAGCCACTTTCAACCCCTCAAACTCCAAATATTGCCCTTTAATTTACACTATTTCCATCCAGAGCTCCCTTTCGGTACGACATCAAACATTCCCTTCTTGGGCTGCAAACTCGCCGTATTTTCAGACCTTCCGATAAAAAAGGGGTATCGCGGAAACGCCCCCCCCCCCTCGCGCAGCGGAGATGTACCGCCGGAGGGCGCTCACGGCGCCGCGCCGAAAAACAACAGACGCGCGCGGCCGCGCCTCAGGCCGAGGAGGGGAGGGGGCGAAGGCAGCCGGGGCTAAAACGTGCGATGCGGGAACGGGGGGAGAGGAGGAGGTTGAAAACGTTCGCGAACACGCGCTCCAGGCAGTAGGCGCAAGCGATTTCCCTCTGGAGAACGGGATCCAGTGCGGCCTGTAGGTGCCCTAACGAATTGCGCTAGCGAATTGCGCTAGCGAATTACGCTAGCGAATTGATTGACTGGATGGTATTTCTGAGCGTGTCAACTGCTATTGACATTATTCGCGTAAGTGAAATTCATGTTTGTATCGTGGGAACAGACGGCGACCTTCCTCCAATGGATGACGAGATCCATCACCGACTTACACACTGGCTAGCGGGGTTTTCCCCCAACCTGGTATCTCCCTTTAGTCGGGCACCGCCTCAGCCAAACAAGCTCTGGGTCTCCGGCAGGTCTCCCGGCATGTGAAGTAGGGTAGTGTAGTACAAAAGTGTAAGAAGGGGGTGAAACTACGGCAAGGAAGAGGAAGGAAAGATCGCGCGCGTTCCGGGCCTGTGTGTTAGGGTACTCTTTCGGCATTCGCCTGGTATTCTTGGGAGAAACCAAGGAAAACTACTGATCAGAGCAGTCGGCCGCTTTATGTCAGTGTAATAAGATACGAATAAATAACACTATTTCGACGATCTCAAGTCGTTTTATTGCAGGGGGGTTTACTCGGGATACGGTATTTTTAAACTCACCCTGTACGAAGGGCATCTCTCATTTATATGGCAGTCAACGCATGCAGAATTATAATTTTAAATTCGTAGTGACTCGCTAATGATATAATGAATCCATTTTGCGTCTACTCAAACGTTCAAAACCCACTAACTTAAAATATAGTGTTTTGATATTTAATGTGGGCCTATAATTTTATCTTAGAAGTTGAGTACGTACTCGGGGCGGAGGATGGCGTTAAGAACACCATAGGCGAAAACGGGGGGGGGGATATGTACGCGAACGCAACATAAAACGCTCGAGAATACAATCTCAAAATGGATTTTCCGCAGCATTACATAACTTTCTGAACACTATGTATATGACTCCGTGTATGCGTACGTTTACGAGAAAGTAAAAAGATTAGAAGAATCTGGGTACGAACAACTTCATCGACAATCTTCATTGTACTTTGGCTTGTTCGCTACAAACGTGTAGCTCCCAACGGGGCGCTACCATACATAACTGGAACTATCTCACACTCGAAGCAAAAGTGTTGCTGCATCCTGCGAGTACATGCCTCCGGCCGTGTTCGCTTTGAGGAGAGAACCTGAAGCCTAATGTACCTGGTGCAGCCTAATGCGTGCTGCCTGAAGAGCAGCGAAGTGTGCCGACGAGGAAATCTTCATCACGAGTTGTCCATTGCACACGCCATCGATTTAACGAGATTCAGACTAAAATACACCTTTGAACTATTAGTTCGCAACTTTATATTTCCGGGTTCGTGTTGATGACGCGTCCATTCATGATGATTTTTTTCTTTATTTTTATAAATCCTGTTTTTAGTCTCAAAATTACACAAAATTTGGCAAACATCAACGTTAATTTTCAATGCATTCGAATATCCATTTCGTTTTATTCACAAGTGTATACCCATAATTTCAATAATAATCTATTTAACTGAATTACCAATTAAATTATAATCCTCGAAATATTAAACTAAAATTGGCAATTAATGCCCATTTCAAATTTGGTTAATGATTCAATAATTCCGTAGAAAAAAGCTCTCAGGAAAATAGTTTTTATATGTATTCATTTGAAAAACAAAACTTTCCCTATAGCTTAAAATTCACTTATAATAATTGGCAATACTTGATTTAATGTAAGACCACAGTATGTCAATACCAATTATTGGCAACATATTTTGACTGTGTTGCAGTTTTCAGTGTGTTATTTTGGCACGTAAGATATATCATCCAGAATTCTAAGAGATACACTTTTACGAAAGACAGATATAACACCTATTGGTGATCCATCAAGTCGCAATTATGTCCTTTTTTTCAGGAAGAAAATGTGTAAAAATTCCAAAACCTTTACGTCCATGGACAGTTTTTGAACTATTAATTTGGTACACGTACGTCAGCAATTTACGTTTCGTAAAAACTCCATTCTAGTGCCCTATGCACATTCAAACACTTGACTATTGACAAGCATGTTAATGATAGTCGTAACGTTTACGCAGTCAACAGAGGAAACTGCGAGAAAAGGGGTGAGTTTGGGTGACATAGAGTTATTGAGAAAACTCGGAGCGAAGTCTAGGGTACCAAGGCAGAGCCTTAACGCGCCCGCGCGAAGGTGTTCGGGTGAAGGGTCTGGGGGGAGCGCGGGCGGGGGCGAAGGGATAAGACGGGGGGGGGGGCGGCGGAGGAGGGGGTAGAAAGCGCGAACTTCGTTACCAGCGGCGGAAACAGCCCCTGACGAGCCAGACTTCTCCTCGACCACTTTGTCTCTACCTACTCCTCCAGCACAGCAGCAACACCGACTGAATGCAATGCTCCGTGACGAATTCTTTCTAGTCAAATAATCTGAAGTTGTCATATATCTGAAGTTGTTCAGCACCATCTTCTGAGCTTGATCAAAAGACTTTGTAATAGAGAGTAATTAGTGGTTTGCTATTTGCAAAAATAATGATTTTATAGATGAAATTAAGTGAATGATGAGAAATTATTAATTATGGACGTGATGATAATACCACACGACATTATATGGTGAAAATACCTTTGAAGAACGTAAAACTTGAATCCGCATTTTTCGGCTCCTTTTTGTAAGGTTACTTACAGCCCTTACGCCACCGAGCCACACGTTCCTTGGAAAGATATTCGAATTTATTTCTGGAGTAACATTTATTTTCATTACTTTTTTGATTAAAATTGGAATAAAAGATAAGAAAGAGACTTTTCTTTTACCCACACTAAGACCAGTATATTTTTTCAGAGCAAGAATCTAAACTGCTGGTTGCCCACTTTAAGATGTAGAAAACACTGATTATGATGCAATACATTTTATCTGTATTTTTAAAATAAAACACGCATAAAAATAAGCGCAAACAACCAGAGATTCAAGTTTGAAAACATCTAATTGAATGCAACATGCCTCCGAATACTATTATTATTTTATTTTTGAAACCGTTTAACATGAATTATTACACACATTTAAATTGTGTTTGTTCGTACAAGAATTGTTTCCAGACAGGATCTGTTGACAGAGCCATCCCTCTCGCAGCGACTCCCGCCACAACCATCGTCAACGCAACCGCTGCAATCACCGCACAGAATCGCCAGCAGCTTAGAAAGCACTACAATATCATAACCTCCTCCCGGCGAGCACCCACCCCCTCCCACCCTCCACCACCAGCTACACGCACTAGCACCCACCCCCACACACCAACACCTCCAGCACCTCCCACCCACCAGCAGCGGACCCATCGCCTCCAGAACCTGTACCTACCACCGCCAGCACCCCCTCCCGAACCAGCGCCATCGCTTAGCCATGACAAGTGTTCCCTCCGTCCTGGTAAAGTGATGCAGAGTAAGGCCGCTTGCCGTCTGTGGTCTGCGCTGGGCGGCGACGGTTCCTCCCCTTCCCCTCGCCGGCGGAGCTGCGCGGAGGGCGAGCGCCAGCGGGAAGCAAAAGAAAACGTTACGTTTCGGATGCAATTTAGGCAATCAGAGAGATTGTGGCACGGAAAAAAGAGGAGAGCAATGCTCAAGTGAGGATAGGGAGAATAAGTAAGGAAAAAGAGATAAAAAACTAGAAGAATAAAAGAAAAACTAAAGGTGAAAATAGGGAAAGTGAGGAAAATATAAAGAAAAGGTAGGAGAGAATCTGGGACAGAGACAGAGAGAGAGAGAGAGAGAGAGACAGCGAGAGAGAGAGAGAGACAGCGAGAGAGAGAGACAGCGAGAGAGAGAGAGAGACAGCGAGAGAGAGAGAGAGACAGCGAGAGAGAGAGACAGCGAGAGAGACAGCGAGAGAGAGAGCTGGCGGGGCGAATGTAGCTAAAAACAAACGGCTTTCCTATGTTTTCTGGAAAAACATGGCTCAAAAAGAATATACGTATTTAAAGAAGGTATATTTTGGAGCATTGCGTTAACTGAGTGATGAACATGTTGCAGACTTACTTCCACGGTGACACGGGTAATTTCTCAGCGGTACTCTAATTTACACCGGGCCCAAGCACGTCCTTCGTCACTGACGCTGCAGCATTGATGATCCGATGTTTCAGTTCATCCAAATGTTTTGGGGTGGCGGTTCACCAACAAGATTCTTAATCTACCCCCACAAGAAAAAAGTCACAGAACATTATATCTGGTGATAGTCGTGGCCCACAGAAAAGAACACCAAATGCCTTCCGATCCTGGTTCGCAATTTTGGCGCGAACTGAACAAGCGACATTTGAGAGGCTAAAACTAGCACTGCACATGCGATCAAGCGACAATGGATTCAAGCTAGAGCACATTTTCATTCCGCTAGTCTCCATCACGCTGTTCTGTGATCATTCGTTTTGAAAGCATACTTGTTTGAAATATGTATATTGTTTTTGAATCACCCTCTACCACGCTTCGGCATAAGAGGCAGGATGCACGTTCCGTCTCCGCCTCCAGCAGTCGAGCCCGAACTCTTCACCAGCCCTCCGCGGCGCTGCAGGGCGTGGTGGGCACGAGGTCCCTGGAGCGGAATTAAGAAGGCCGTCTGTTATCCTCGGGCGCGAGGATGAGGACGCGGGAAAAGGAGGGCGAGGGGGGCTTGCGGGCGCAACGCACACTGCTCCGAGGTCGCTGAATGAGGCTCCGCACTTGTTTCTGCCGCGTTAAAACGCGTTTCCACAGCTTCCTCGTGTTTAATTCACAAAACGTTAAATGTTTGCGAAAGTGGTGGAAGAGCTGGAGTGCCTTGCAGGGAGTGCAGCAGTTTGTAAGCGGTACTTTATGAAACACTGGTGTTGCGTTAATGCACTAATTGCATTTACAAGAGAACAACTTCAGTTTTGGATACGAAGAGTTTGTACATTCAAGAAAGGAGCTTGTTCAGAAGGGCGATGTCCTACAAAGCAGCACAAAAATGAGAAAAATATATAAAAATATATTCTACACGTGAATAACACATCAGAAAACCTAATTAGTCTGTATTTAACATACGGTAAGGTCATATGTTAAATATTAATACTAAATAAGGAGAAACTATGCATTACAAAATTTATAACATTAATTAATCTGTAATCTAATTAACTTTTTCACAAATTTCTCCATAATTTTCGTCGCCACTTTAGAAGTACAAATACAGCTTGAGGGATTAAAGCCACTTCCACATATATGCGTCACATACATTTACCTATTGAAAACCTGAATTATTTTACTGGTTGAATATTTATTTACAAATCGGTTATCTTTTTAATACGGTTATACCTAATTTTGAACATGTCAACTATTTTCAGTTAACACTTATTGATTAAAAAAATTGTTCTTGAACCAAAATTATAGAACAGAAATATTTAAATTCAAATGTTTATTATGTGAAATCCTAGTTTAAATATTTTCCTTGTGGTGTTTTGCTAAATTAATTACAAGTTCCTGAAGTACATATTCCAAGTGTTAATTACTAACATATACGATGAAATCAAAGTAATATTACTCTCAGCCACAAAACAAAAACGGACTGAAATTTTGAACTGCCATATGTTTAGAAATGACTCAATATTATACTAGAATATTCATTTTCAATATAATTGATTATAGTACTTAACAAGAATTCCAAAGGGTCAATACAATATTAACTCGTGCACCAATTCCAATACGTTTGAATTAATGTCATCCGAACTCTCATGTGACCCAATTGAATTGGATATTCGTATGTGCCGCAAATTATTGCGACTACGCATTTCATTTCCTCAATCAACTACCAGCATTAATGCAGGCCTGTGTATATACTTTTGCACAATTTTATGTCTTCATATAACTTTTATTTAGCTTGAAAATTACAAACAAACAAAAAAGCACTTTGTACATACAAATAAACTTGTTCACAGAGTTATCTCTGTAATCTGAAGACATCTACGACTCACAAATAAACGCAGTGTTCATTACATAAACGAATCATACAAATACGACAGATATTTCAGCATTTGAAGCTAATGATGGTAACTCCATTTCAATTACTTTAGAGGCAAGACTACTGTTTACTACATAACGTGAGAATTAACAAATTCTTAACGAAGTGGTGAGTTAAATTTACGTGATGGAGATGTCATTTATGTAACCGTAAAAATATATAGAGTAATCTGAAAGCAGAAAGTAATTATTCCAATTCTAATATAAATTAGAAATACGACTGTTTGCCCCATATTATGAAATGTAATCACTTTATTTTTATTTCTTCAGTTTTCAAATATAATTTTGAATTTATTATACATTTTTTGATGTTTGGAAATGATCGAAATATTTACTCTTCGATCAACTTGTCTTCACATAAATAATCCCTTTCTGGACCACTTGAAAAACTAAAAATGCCCTAAATCTAAGCCCTTCTGACAGTGTACCGAAGATTTGTAGGTCTTATATCCTGCTGAAAGGATGTACCTTCTTATTCTCCCAACAGCTTCGCTGTGTAGTACCTCTCAGTGCCTCTATAAGGACTTTGAGATCAATCGTCCACATGGCCAAAAATTAAACCGGCGAAGGCTCTTTCACCTTCAATGGGTGAAGTTCTATTTATTCACACTGGATGAAGTTGTAACGATTGATTGATTGATAGGTGATTCCGTGCGCATCAACTGCCAAGGACCTTATTCCCGTAAGTGTAAAGCAAGTCTTCATGACGCGAGATGGCGGTGATCGTCCCCCGCTGGCGAGATCTGGTGCATCGGCCTGCGGCGATTTTCCCCAACTAGGTATCTCCCACCAGCGGGGCACAGCCCCAGCCCGGACAAACTCTTAGCTGCTGACCGGTCTCCCGGTATCTGTGGCAGTGTAGTGCATGTTAGTGTAAGTGTGTGCGCAAGGGATGAGGGTAGGATGAGGAAGAGGAAGGAAAGATCGTGTGTTAGGATACTGCTCCGGAATTCCCCTAGCACTGATCGGAGACACTACCGATCAGAGCATTCGCTCCAGCGATGCGGCGCACAGCGACTCAATTCCACCTAACTATTTGGCTAGTGTCGAAACTCCTGCCACCGTCGAGACTCGAACCAAAGACCACCCGGTCAGAGGCATTGCAGTGTCATCAGCTGCTGCCCTGAGCCACCTATCCCAGTCTCTGTAACGAGCCGAATGCGGAAGAACCCATCTAGGTGTCCAATGCCACCATCCCTCCTTTGCGTTTGGATCTCTCCTCCTCGTGCGCCATGCCGCTCCTGATCCCGAGTTCCGCAACCACCATCGCAACGTACGCTGCCGCAAGCTACAGTAAAAGGGTTCTTTGCTCTAAACAATGCAAGTGTTTGGTATGTTCCTATTAACTGTAAAAATCGTTAAATTATTTATTTTGACTTTTTGTTCGTTTCGTGTCGTGCCCGCTGCGCGCTGGCTCGTCGCGCTGGCCGTTTCCTCCCAGCACCGCCAGAGCGGAGTGAGCAGCGCGGTGACGTCATCGAGGTAGGTGTTCGATACCACGCGATGCGACGCGGCCCGACACACGGCGCGGCGCGTCTCCGCTGCGGATCCGCATCCCCTTCGCCGTCGGCGCTTCGCACCCTGCAGGCGCGAGGACAGGACGCGCTCCCTTGGGACGCGAATCTCAACCTACCGCATCGACATCTTTTTTATTTAATTCAAAGAACATTTTACATTCATGGTATTGCATGAACCTCGCAATAATAATGTAAGCCCCAAGGGCGTTATAAGGGTTCTAATGACCGAGCGGCGACAAAATGCCCGAGGGCCTTTGGCCCAAGTACTTTTTGTGGGCCGAGATAATAAAAACCAGTTAACGCCCGTGGCACGTTCAAGATTTTATTTTTTACCGAATTTTATTGATTCAGATTTACTTATTTTGTAATTAGCTTATTATTTTGTGACTTGTCTCAGATTGTATTTTCATTATTCCCTTCCATAATCCCCTTTCATAATTCCCTTCGAAAGAGAATATGAAGCATAATTCTAGTGTTTACATATTTCCCTCGGAACCACGATCCTATCCATCCAGGTAAGTCATGCAGTGAATATCGAGAGACAATGTAATGGTAAAGTACCCAGATTAATAAAAAGGGACAAAAATCATGTGGGAGGAATTTGCTTATTATTGTACAATTTGTTTTCTAATCTGGGAGCTAGAAGATGTATTTCCCCAGAATAGTATGCCATATCTCAGGCGGGAATGAATATTCGCGAAATACACACAACGAGCTGTATGAACGCTGACTGAATTTGAAAGAATTCTGAAAGAGTAGCATAATGAACTTAACTTTGTGTTCAATTCTTTTAAATGGACGTTCCGTTTAAGGTTTGACTGATTGGAAAGACTTATTTTTTTTACCTTATCATTAGTCAATGTCGCACCGTTCAAATAAGTTCAGAGTTGTTTATTTGAAATACATGGAGAACTGCATTGAAACAGTTTTCTTTTCATTTACTATTACTTTGTAACGTTTACGTATACTACGAAGAGAATAGGACCTAAAATGGATCGCTGCGGGACTCCATATGCAATTGGCAAAGAATTGGAAAGGTGTGTACATATTATTCCAGTATATTATTTCAACACTGAGATCTGATGATTGTTTAAGGTACGAACATAACCAATCTAAAGCAACACGTACAAACGTTTGGTTCCAGAAAGAATTGATAGGCAAGACAATTCAAAATCAACTGATAATACTTTTAGACTACAGCCAAGAGTAAGCAACACTCCATTTATTTTAATTAACACTCATGCCTCCAATCTCAAGATCTGGGTATTTTTTATAATTTCTGTTTCACTCATGTTACAGTGACAACGTTCCTGAAAAGTCTCTTGCCACAAGAGTGACCCCCACCATCACAGCGACTCCTTGTTTACGAAACCACATCCGCAAACCACAATGACCACTGCCGTGCACCGACTGTCGTGGCTCTGTCACAACCACCAACCACAATCGTCCCTGTCAGCGCCACCACAACAGTGCGCGCCATGTCGAACACATTGACCGCCGCACGCCGTCGCTTTTGTCGCTCCACCCCAAGATCCACACACACACACACGAACCCGCTAGATGTGCGACGCCCCTCGCACCCCCACAGCGGCCATGCTGCTTGTCTCTGTAGAGCGGTGTAGCTTATTACTTAGCGTGATCAAATGAAGCGCGTTCGTACTGCGTCACCCAGTCCGGCATACGAGTAGTAACATAGTGACGTCACAACGCACATGATTTACGTAAACTGAAACACAATCGAAACACGGTCACTCAGCTTTTGCCTGTTTGGTCCTTCAAAAATCTGCGGCACCCAAAGGCTGGGACGGAGCACCTCTCTGCCTTAAACCCCGATTTATCCTTTCGTGTCTTTGATGTTATTGGACCCTTAAAGCCTGTTCTGAAAGGACGACCGGTCGATTCGGGTGAGGAAGTCAGTGCTGCGGTGATCCGGTCAAGAAAGGTTTCCGGTTTAAGAAACATGGGCCTGGACAGCATCCATCGTCTCCCAAGCAGTGGGATGCACGTTTCTGCTCCTAGAGCAACTATTTCTCCATGGTTCTAGTGCGCCTGTGATTCTTGTTTGTTCTTCTAGTTCATTCGGACACTCTAGAGAAAGTATTATCTTTGGTAAAGGTACCCGAATGGATTTCATGTGATCGCTGATGGGATGGGATGGGAAAGAATGATGGTTCAACGTCTGTGATTTTCCGTCAGTTTCCTAAGGGCAAAAAATATTTGATTTAGGAATATCCAGGAATTTACAAACGGAGAAAATTAAAAGGCCATAGAAACTGTTTTTGTATCAGCCGTTACGAATAAATTGCACACAGAATGACGTATGACTAAATTATTTAGCTGTTAACTAAATAATCACTACTATTGAGTGATCAATGGAATACACCCAATAAATATGAATTTTAAAAATTAAAATTTGCTACAAAATAAAACGAGTGGCCCGAGCTAATTTACTTGTCACAAATACAGCTCTTTGCTGTAACGAGTTCGTCTCCGCTGACCTATCACGGCCATCCAGCACCAAGTGTCCATTTACGCACAAACGGAGGTCCTGTGCAATGGCCAGGACGAGGTGTGGTGTGTGTGTGTGTGTGTGTGTGTATAGGGGAGAACACACGCCCAACACACGCACTGAAATCTTTCTCCAGCAAATTACACGAAAACTCATTTATAACAATTCAATTAGGATCTTGATTACAAACCAAATAAATGCCATTACTTTTGCCGATGTTTCCGGGCCGAGGCAATTATCGCAGGATTTCGACGCACGCGCGCGCGCCGCGATTTAATAGCGACGCCAAACGAGTGCTGCGGACGGCGGACGCGCAGGACATCCGGGATTGGAATTGTTTATGCAGCAGCCTCTGCCACGGGCGCGGCAGCGAGGGGTCGCTTAGCGAAAATCATCGGACGGGGCAACTCACACACCCGTGTGAGTTTCAGTCACGTTCTCAACTCTCTCGCGACGTGCTGCGGTGAAATGTGCAAATGAGTAACTGTAGAGAATAGGATGAGCATTTAATGTCTGATGGAATTCAATGTGCCGTCACGCAAACAAATATAGACATTTTTAACCTGTGTCGGTTGTTGTACACGACATGGAAGCAGCCAATATGAACCCAAGTAGCACAACTGAATGGGTATAATTTCGTGGGTTTGATCCAGGAACTAATATTTATTGGTTAAAACTGTTCTATAACCTTTACTTTAGTTACATACATTTCTCTTTCTTATGTAAAGTAATCTAACAGAAATGTCAACAGTAACTTCTTTAACCACAACAATGTAAACGAAATCAACAACAGAACCCCACAAACAGAACCCCAACAACAGAACCTTACAATCAGCCCCCTAGAAACAGAATACATTAACGCCTTAATGCCGATAGGCCAAGTGTCTGGTTTCATTGCATGTGGCAAACCTGGAGGAAAGGACAGGTAACAAAAGATAAGAGACAATACCGAAATCAAAATGCGAGAAAGTAAACCTGGAAGCGGAGGGGCAGTGACAAACAGAGCGCGAAACCGAAACCGGAAAAGAGAAATGACAAAAAGCGGCGGAACCGACGCGCAGGAGGTGCTTGACGAGAAGGGTGGCGTATCTGCACCCCGGGGCAGGAGGGGCCGTTGGCCTTCGGGGGAGCGGGCAGTGGCCGTGCGCGGGCGGCGCGTCGCTTGCGGTGGCGCAGCGCAGCTTTACGGCCCCTGGCCTCGGCGCCGCGGCCTTTTTGGGACTCGTAAAACGAGATTCCTTAACGTTTACAGCCGCCGGCTTACCGGAAGCGCCCGCGGCGGCGGCGGCGGCGCGAAATAGGGCGCCGTGCACTGCGGCGCTGGGCGCGTAAGCCCTTGCGGTCCTCGCCCCTCCCCTCCCCTCCCCTCCCATCCCATCCCGCTCTCTCTCGTCTCTCTCCGTAACAACCTACAAACAGACGCGCTCCGTCCCCGTCCCACCCCAACCAGCGCCGTCCCATCCAATCTCTCCCAGTCATACTGAGTCACCACCCGCTCCCCCATCACTCACAAGTTCATATTCACCTTCATATCATCATTCTTTCTACCTAATCTCAAAGGCCTTACACTGAAACACCCATATCCAGCAAAGCAAAAAAAATGTGATTTTTGAATGTGCTCTTTTTTTTCTTCCTGTACACATATGTACGCAATCTGCAATTGCCGCCCACGGCGTAGCATTAGGCTCGAGCGCCGCCCGCGCGTGTCCTCCGCCGCGACGACGAGCGGCGACGGCCCATGGCCTGCCACAGACGCGCCCTTTTTGCAGTCGGCACAATTACGAAAGTAGAGCGGCGTGGAGACGTCTTCAAATTGTTAAACCACTATCGTGTGATCTTGCGGTTAAGCGTAAGAATGTATTTTCCTTAATACACAAAACACATGTCGAATGTCGAAATAAAAGAAGGCAAAATGGAATGCAACTTCAAATTTCAGGATGTTATTTCCAATCATCTGAAGTATTTGTTAATGAATCGGTTTGAATTGGTACTTACATTTCCTTTTGATTCGGATAGTGTTGCTTGATAAAGATCCAAAACAGCTTCAAAATAACATTCTAACTTTGCAATTGAATCTAGCTTCGAGACTCTCGTCCAGAAAAGCATAATCAATATGAACCAGAAGAGAATAGGGGTAAACACAACATTTCAAAAACGAAATAACTGAACAGGTTATGAAACATAGCATCGCGTTGAACCACGACAATCCGCAATTTAGCATGTCATTTAAACCAACTTATTACTATCAAAGCCGACACCCTACAGATAAATTTCATGCAAAACAATTAACAATTTAAACATTACATCCATTTTTTATGAATACATGAATAAATTAGCCAAATGTACTGTACATCCCCAAAATGATTTTTTTCTTAATAACTTGAAATTGGAGAACGTGTTTTCATCTCTCAATCCTTTTATAATACTAAGTTTTCTGTACGACCGAATGGATATATTAAACGACTCAAAAACTTACAAAGAGTTCACATTGATTCTAATCCATTGGATCAAGGAACCACAACAGAGGGGGGAGGGCCTTTGCAGGAACCACGCCGCAGAAACGAAAACGTATGATATGAGAGGAAAATACCCCTTCTGAGGGAAAACAATATCTCGGAGGATAAATGCATTCTAATTTAATATCTTTAGCCACATCACAAAGCAAAAATGTGTGGCTTTACAAATCACGTACTCCAAAACTACTGCAATACATTTGGAACAAACACACTCCCTGGACTACCTCATTAGAAACTTTCGATATAAATAATACTACTCGTCTTTCGACAATTATGCTAAATTCATAATTGCTTAACTAAGATCAGACACATTGAAAGAACAAAGAATTGTTTCATTACCAACTTCATTGAAAGCCCTTAATGAAGAACGATTCATTGCACATAAAGAAAAGTAGACTCCAGTGCGCACTATGATAATAAACACACTGTATCTTAACTACGCCAACAAAGGCTAAAACACTAGGAACAAAGCATTTTACGCCATTTCTTGACAATGTGTTCCTCAAATATAGTAGGCTCAATCTCTTGGATTGTAAAGATAAACTCATCATATTTTTTTCAGATTCGTGCCCATCTACTCCTACAGTCTGGACTAGCGTCTATTCCCAAACTTTTCACTCAAAATACATATTCAATTTACCAATAAATAAAGAAATATTTATTAAAGAATTACTAATACATGCATAAAATTTCGAGGTACATAAAAAAATAATTTGAATGTGGTACAAAATTAACCAACGATTGTCTAACGACCATTTAAATTTATTGTTATCCACCAATATTCAAAGACAATCAAAATTAAGTTCTATTGTATTACTTCTTCACCAACCACCATTTGAACTACTCCGACTACTCCTTTAATATTATGAAATACTCCGACATATGCAGCAAAATTCTTATCTACTGAGCTTCCCCTACCCCGACAGTTTCAACAAACTAGCATGTTCGTTCGTTTTAAGCCCAGAGATGAAGTACATTCTTCCGAAGCAGGTTATCAGATACGGCTGAGATCGTCTCCTCCAGGAATTACTCCAGCGTCCACCCTGGCCATAGCAGCGCCTCTGGCGGCGGCCACGGAATTAATCCAGCGCCCAGCGGCGCCGCGCATAAAACGCAGAGCAGCACACACATCCGCTCGTAAAAAGGACCGCCACAAAACCTTAATTAACATTTTTCCCCAGTCTCTTTCGCCGACTCCACCGGCAAGTCGTGGTGCCCTTCCTGAAAGAATCTCACTTCTTGTTAAGCTGCACGAGGTGATAGTGACTGTAATAAACAATATTGATGGCTAACAAGCTGAAGTTCGTAATTACAATCATCGTATAATACAGGGAAAGGAATTGTGTATGTATATATATATATATAT
>BOPP01000348.1:0-16904 GCA_017312745.1 Gryllus bimaculatus | reverse complement strand
GTAATAGAGAGAGAGAGAGTTAAGTGGAAATAATTTCTTAATTAATAACAGCATATTGTCCACAGTTTTACCGTGTTGGCGCATTCGAGGTAGGAGCTGTGTGACGACGATTCTCCTCGTGCGTATGCATCCATATGAGAAACTCATCGTCCGTGTGTGCGCCGTATTACCGACACTTTCGCCGCTGCTGGTTTGAGGTCGGTCATTGACTGACTAGAAATCATCACGGCCTCGCGCATCCGGAAGTCTACACATTTGCTTCACATACGCTTCGACCTACTACTCATTCCACTTTTTCAATTCATTCACTTCCAAGGTTCTCAAAGCGGGCTGCCCAACTGGTTCTCCGTCTGCCGTCCCTGCCCTCTCACTCAGCCCGCACCTGCGCCTCACTTGCATGCGGCATGTCATCTGGCAGATTACGAATGGAAGAGATTTCGTATTCACACCCGTATTCAGAATTGAACCGTTTTTATCCCATGAAAAGTTTTCATTTGCGGTGGTACGTAGGCTTCGTTCTTTCTCTCTTATGTCATGAGGGTAGGACGAGTTAAGGCAAAAAAAGCTAACGTTTAGACGCTGAAAAGACACTATTTTTTTTTAATAGAACACGGAGAAAGGCGTGCGATAATCTCACAAAAGAAAGCGGAGGGGGAACAGGAACATATTTTCACTTCAATCTAGTGAGTGAAGGACTTTTTTACAGGATATGAGCGTTACACTAGCTTTAAGCAGCAATGATGAAGTACTTCGCGTGGAGCCAGACAGCTCAGGTCAACTGCGGTGCAGAAACGCAAGTACGCCACCGTGAACGCCCTCTTCGGGACGTAGAAGATGTGGCTTACACTGGCTGGGCGACTCGTCCATATCACAGGAACATCTAATAATGGGCTAAGCAAAAGGTAATAAATCTCTCAACGGCCTGGCCCTCGCCGAGAAGCCTATTACCTTGATTTCCGTGGCGAATCGGTGCTTCAGCGTGGCGAATCGTGATCCGTTGATGGCTGCAACCGCTCAACAAGGTGCCAGAGACCAGCGTTTTTCATTTGTTTCATTTTGTGCACTAGAATCGGGAAAGGAAATCTGAAGTCCAAATGCAGCTTCTGGTTCCCATAAATAAAAATGACCCTGATGCACCCGCCTGTCGAAATGTAGGTGGCACCGGATCTCAAGTTCTTGTAGAAGAATGAACACACTCTCCGCCTCAGGGGCATGTCATGAACAACACCAAGAGATTTTAGAACTGAACAAAATTGCTCTGAGAGGATTCTGTAGCGCAAATCAGCCTTCAGGGCTTGGGATTCGAATCGATCGGCCGGTCGTTGGCCGCTGATCGATTGTGTCGTTTCGTTGGTCCCATCGACTCAACTCGATAGGTGGACGCACTTCAAGCAAGGGCCCGCGCGCGAGCAGACTCGCATCGGCATCCTAGGGCAAGCGATGCAACACGGCACGCACTCGTGCTTCGAAGACTTCAAGCGGAACTGCGTGTAAGCGTGGTTTAGGGTACCGGCTTCGAACTGCGCTGTAGCGACAAATGAGGAAACAAGGCATGACGAAAAGAAGAGAGAAGGAAGAAGAAACAAGAAGTAAACACAAAGGAGAGGGAATCATAATGAACAAGCAAAGGAGGAAGGAAGGAAGGAAAGAAAGAAGGCAGAAGTCAACATCGTGTCAAAAGGAACGCCCTCAGCTTTGATTTGCTGTTTTGTTACTGTGGGAAGGTTCCCTGATAAATCGCGGTCCTTAAAACGTGGAACGGCGCCTCTAAAGCGTTTAATGTGAGGTCAAAAATCACTTTATACTCCAATTGCCAGAAATACATTTGCTTCAGGGTATGAGGGAGGCGTGAGATACATACTACTTGGCATTGCAGTAATAATCTGGTTGTTTGTGTTTTTGGTAGGAGACATATGTGTTTCTTCTTAAAACAATCTGAAAGTTTTAAGATACAGAATAAAATTGAAAAACTTAAAAGAAAATGAAAAACATAGAGGGAATAATAATTTCTGATAATTTTGCCATTCTAAATAATAGTGAAAGACCTATCTTCGTGAAATTTAAATCTCCGGAAATGTAGGGGGACACGATGATTTCGAGATATCCTGTTTTTAGATTATTAGTTGCTTTTCATTCACCAGCTGCTTGATTCGCATATTTTTTTCTTTCAGCTACCCCATCTATTTATAAGTTATTGTTTTGCTCTCATCCACCCTCTTAACGTTTCTCTATAATATTCGGCAATTCGTAATCATAAACAAAGAATTGCATTAAAGATAATTCATAACCCAATATTCACTCGTCACTAAGTTACCTTTCCTACACTGCTTCCCATTTAGATTTGTTTGCTGATAACCTCGGTGGTCCTGGAGTGATTAAACAGGTGAGGCTGCTTTCTTACCCAAGACGCAGAACAAGGAGCAACGCTAACCAATATTTCTGCAATGCCTCATGATCTTAGATTTCTCCTTATGTTATATAGAATCAATAGTACAGCCGATAGCCTTCTGATAGTACAAACGTTTTAAAGGAATTAAGGATACAAAATTAAGGGAAAATATGCTTGAAAAATGTAATTCCAATCTAATACGTGTTTTAAAAATGTTAATATCTACATTTTTAGATTACGTCATATTGGTAAGGTGAGTTTAATCCATTTTCCTTTTTCTCAATAGTTTGTTAAAACAGTGGGTTTGCTCAACGACGCACATAGAAAAGTTCTTAAGGAACTAGTAGATTTTCGCATTTATAATAGAACTAGAAGCGTGCCACAACAGCAAATTACTTGGCATTATTGGCAAGTATCTTTCGAGTATTGAAGTATCTAATTTCTAGCATAACTAAAATCTCAGTTTATAACCTGAGAAAGCGATTCGACTAACTTCAACATCAAGACAATGCGCGTATTTTTATAGCCCGGAACATGTATAGTCCTTTCTACTTTTACAAAAGAAACCATCATGAATGACTGTTATACAGTATTTGCAGATAAGACTATGGAAAATTCGACTGAACTGTATTAGCGCTAGCGTTGATCAGACCAGAAGACAGACCAGACAACAGACACAGACAGACAGACAGACGAGCAGACAGAACAGACAGACAGACAGACAGAGAGCAGAGACAGAACAGACAGACAAGAGCAGAGACAGACGACAGAGACGAGACGAGACGAGCGACAGACAGAACAGCAGCAGCAGAGACAGACTTTGCCGTCAATTGGGTTTTTTTGGTATTAAAGGACAACACAAAACATGGGATTCTGAACTTACATTAGCGTGTTAGATGAAGTAATTATTCTATATGGAAAGATTTACTTTACTTTTTTCGTACCAGGGCCCCGGAAATTAGAGTTTTTCTGTCGGAAAACAACGGCATTTTAACCCACTGCAGCATCTACAATATCTTCTCTATGAATATGACTGCGTAAGCCGTACGCGAGAAATTAAAATGAACAGCAAAAAACAAAATAAAGAGTATTAACTACAAGATACATTATATTTAAAAGAAATCAGTGAATTGGTATGATTCACATTCTTCACCCTTTATTGTTATAGAACCTTCGGGCACACAATCGTAGTGCACACGCAAGTTGCCAGAGCAAATTTACGTCGAGAGTGCACGCTCGCCTAATAGTCGGTCGAGCATAAAATTAGCAGGTTTCTCTTTGAAGTTAATCGCACAGGCAACAGGGGTCGCTAGATCCTATGCTGCAGAAATTCGTGTTCGGAGTAGGCGTTTCCGACAAATCAACCATCAGGCAGAGATAGTTTTCCTGAGAAAGTTAGATTTCGCCGTCACACAGCTTGTCAGGAAAGTCTTTTCCGCAGTGGACCTTGGTGCTTGCAACAAAAATTATGAAGAGGTACAGGCGGGTACGAAAACGAAATCTTTAATTACAGCATGCATTACACTCATAACAAATGCTGGAGAACTTTGCCCCCTTCATTGTTTTCCGGAATGTGTTTTGCTACAAGAGCATAGCCATTTTAAGGAGGAAGCTGACGTCTGTTCCTGCAGAGAGATTTCCTGGCGCACTATATTTTATACTTTTAATCTAATCCAAGTTATGCGCATTCGAAGCACGCTCTGTACGGATTTCGAAACTAATAAAATAACTCTTCCTGCGAGTTGACTCTTGTTGTTCAAATTGAAACGGATCATTTCACAAAGAATTTATAGTTTATCTCATTTATAAAACCTGAACAATGGTAAGGTTTACCCCAGACTTTAAGTATGAGAGAGGGCTTGATATTATTTCCAATTTATTGCTCATCAATCTCAGTCATATTAAGGCGATTGTAAAGAAATGGAAATTTGGACAAACAGATTAAGATTTTGCGTATCCGTAGTTCGGAGAGACTAAAGAATATGGCAAGAGCGAGAAACACCAATGGAAAGGCGAAAAGGAGATGCAATACGCCTTTGATAGGGCATTAAAAGAGGGGAAGCTTTCCCGTCTTATCATTATCCTCACGACTACGTACTCCCTCATTACAATCAACGGACAGTCGTTCCTTAATCTGAGATCATCTCGTTTAACTTTCTAATCGCATTTGCTGTAAAATTTTCCCTGCCCGCCGAGTATCTTTAAAGCGTTAAGACAAAGATGGCTATTATAAGCGCTATTGATTCGCCCGTCTCCGTTGAGGGTTGCTCCGATGCAAGCAGCGCCTTAGTGCGGTTCGGCGTCCCTTACGCCTTTCGGCCGGCCGCCCGCGATGCGAGTGGAAGGCTGATAGGGTGTTCCTTAAAATGTAATTTCTAAAAATAAGTGTTTTTTCTTGTAAAAAGGCAAAATAACATTCTACAACCAGCCACCTCATGGTTTCCCACCACGACTTTCG
Organism: Gryllus bimaculatus; assembly: GCA_017312745.1. Lineage (NCBI taxonomy): Eukaryota > Metazoa > Arthropoda > Insecta > Orthoptera > Gryllidae > Gryllus > Gryllus bimaculatus. The sequence goes on along the minus strand of BOPP01000348.1, from coordinate 12,057 downwards.
AAATTTTAATCTGAATTGTTGAAATATAGTTTCACTTCCAATTAATTTCTTATTGTTTTTAACGAAATTTTAATTCTAAAAGTATTTTTTGTCAAATTTGATGTTTAGTTTTAGGCGAGTTAATTCATCCCAAAATGGCTTTTATTAATTTAAACGTCATAGAACATGAACCACTGACAATGCCACAGATTAACAACACCTGGCATTTATTTCAAAAAATCACACATTGCGTGAGAAAGATATAATATTGTAATGAATTTACTACTTTATTTATATATAGACTGAATGCATCATGAAAAATAATCTGTAAGTAGGTTACTACTAGATTTATTGACATAAAAATCAATGTATCAACGAAAACATTAAGATAACGCCATTGGAGAAATTGTCAAACATATACTTTACAAATATTATCGTTTCTTATAGAGAGAGAGAGAGAGAGAGTTAAATGGAAATAATTTTATACACATTGTCATTTACGCTCCATCCTAACCCATCCATTCCGCCTGACATCGCTCCGCTCCGATGTACATTGCTCACCCCCGCTTCGACCTGCTCCATTCCACTTCAATTCACTTCACTTCACTTCAAGGTTCTCAGCGCTGCAGAACTGGCTTCATCACAGTCTGCCCGTCCGCCTGCCCCGCTCACCTCACCCACGCACCTGCGCCCTCACTTGCATGCCGGCATCCATTGCAGATTACGAATGGAAGAGATTTCGTATTCACACACCGTATTCGAATTGAACGTTTTTATCCTCAGAAAGTTTTCAATTTGCGGTGGTACGTCAGGCTTCAGTTCTTTCTCTTATGTCATGAGTAGGCATCGAAGGTTAAGGCAATAAAAACTAACGTTTTAGACGCTGAAAGACACTATTTTTTTTAAATAGACACCGAGAAAGGCGTGGATAACTCAAAAAGAAAGGGAGGGGGAACAGGAACATATTTCACTTCAATCTAGTGAGTGAAGGACTTTTTTTTACAGGATTGAGCTCGGTTACACTACTGTTAAAGCAATGATGAAGTACTTCGCGTGGAGCACAAGTCAGGCAACTGCGGGCAGAAACAAGACGCACCTCACGCCCGGTAGAGATGGGCTTACACTGAGCTCTTCCCATAAGAACATTTGGCACGAAAAGGTATAAATCTCAACGGCCTGCCCTCCGAGACACTATTCCTTGATTTCGTGGCGAATCGGTGCTCAGCGTACACGTATCCGTTGACGCGCCCACCGCTCAACCAAGTGCCCAGAGACCAGCGTTTTTCATTTTGTTTCATTTGTGCATAGAAATGCGGGAAAGGAAATCTGAAGTCAAAATGCAAGCTTCTGGGTTCCATAAATATAATGACCTGATGCACCCGCCTGTCGAAATGTAGGCGGGCACCGGATCTCAAGTTCCTGTAGAGAATGAACACACTCCGCTCTCAGGGCATATCATGAAACACACAAGAGGATTTTAGAACTGAACAAAATTGCTCTGAGAGGAACTTCTGTAGCGCAAATCAGACTTCAGAGGCTGGCTGATTCGATCGATCGGCCGGTCGTTGGCTGATCGATTGGTCGTTTCGTTGGCTCCCATCGATCAACTCGAGGTGGACGCACTTCAGCAAGGGCCCGCGCGGCGAGCAGACTCGCCATCGGCATCCTTAGGGCAAAGCGATGCCAACACGCACGCAACTCGTGCCTTCGAAAGACTTCAGCGGAACTGCGTGTAAGCGTGGTTTAGGGTACGGCTCGAACTGCGCTGTAGCGACAAATGAGAAACAAGGCCATGACGAAAAAGAAGAAGAGAAGGAAGAAAGAAAGAAAGAAGTAACACAAAGGTAGAGGGAATCATAATGAACAAGCAAAGGAGGAAGGAAGGAAGGAAAGAAAGAAGGAAGAAGTAACATACGTGTCAAAAAGGACGCCCTCAGCTTTGATTTGCTTTTGTTCTGTTGGGAAGGTCCCTGATAAATCGCGGTCCTTAAAACGTGGAACGGCGCTCTAGCGGTTTAATGTGAGGTCTAAGACAATACTTTATACTCAAATTGCAGAATAATTTGCTCAGGGATATGGGGAGGCGTGAGATACATACTAATTGCATTGCAGTATAATCTGGTTGTTATGTGATTCTTTGGTAGGAGAATATAGTGTTCTTCTTAAAACCAATCTGAAAGTTTTAAGATACAGAATAAAATAGAAAAAACGTTAAAAGAAAATGAAAAACATAAGAGGAATAATAATTTCTGATAATTTGCAATTCTAAATAATAGTAAGACCTAATCTCGTGAAATTTTAAATCTCCCGAAATGTAGGGGACACGATGATTTCGAGATTACTTGTTTATTAGATCTATTAGTTGCTTCATTCTACACTGCTGATTCGCAATATTTTTCTTTCAGCTACCCATTTTATAAGTATTGTTTGCTTCATCCACCCTCTTACGTTCTCTCTATAACATTCGGCATTCGTAATCATAACACAAAGAATTGCATTAAAGATAATTTCATACCCCAATATTCTCGTCACATAAGTTACACTTTCTACACTCCCATTTAGATTTGTTCGCTGATAACCTAGGTGCCTGGAGTGATTAACAAGGTGAGCGTTTCTACCAAGACGCCAGAACAAAGGAGCAACGCTAACAATATTTCTGCAATGCCTCCATGATCTTAGATTTCTCTTATGTTATATAGAAAAGATCCAATACAGTTCACAAGTGTTGCGCGAGTTCAGCACGTTTCTGAGTAAGGTATACCAACACCATTTATAAGGAGATTTATAAGGAGATGGAACAGAAACGAATTAAGCGTGATAAATAAATCCGCTGTTGTAGAAAAATGGTTGGTAATTCCGCAAATCTGAATGGAAGTACGTAATCTCTTTTAAAAATGGATTTAGAAAAATATGCTTACATTTTTTATGATTACCAGTTTCATATTGTAGGTGAGTGTAATCATTTTCTTTTTCCAATAGTTCTGTAAAACAAGTGGTTTGCTAACGACGCACTAGAAATTCATTAAGAACTAGTAGATTTAGCATTTATAATAGAACTAGAGGTGCCACAACAGCAAATACTTGTCGCATTATTGGAAGTACTTTCGTAGTATTGAAGTAATATAATTTCTAGCATACTAAAATCTCAGTTATACCTTGAGAAAGGCCGATTCGACAACTTCAAATCAAGAGCCAATGCGCGTATTTCTATAGCCCGGAACAGTATTCATTTCTAACTTTTACAAAAGAAACCATCATGAATGACTGTTACAGTATTTGCAGATCAACTATGGAGAATATCGACTGAACTGTTTAGGCGCTAGCGTTGATCACAGACAGACAGACAGACAGACAGACAGACAGACAGACAGAGACAGACAGACAGAGACAGACAGACAGAGACAGAGACAGACAGACAGAGACAGACAGACAGACAGACAGACAGACAGACGTTTTGCCGTCAATTGGTTTTTTCGGTATTAAGGACACACAAAACATGGATTCTGACTACATAGCGTGTTAGATGAAGTAATACTATGGACAAGATTTATTTACTTTTTCGTTACCAGGGCCCGGCAATTAGAGTTTTTTCTGTCGGAAACACGCATTTTACCCCTGCAGCATTACAATATCTTCTCTATGAATATACTGCGTAAGCAGTAGCGAGAAATTAAAATGAAAGCAAAAACAAAATAAAGAGTATTACTACAAGAATACATTATATTTTAAAAAAATCAGTGAAATTGGTATGATTCACATTTCACCTCTTATTGTTATAGCACACCTTCGGGCACACAATCGTATGCACACCAAGTTGCACAGACAAATTTTACCGTCAGAAGTGCACCTCGCCTAATAGTCAAGGTCAGCAAAACTAGCAGCGTTTCTTTGAAGTTAATCCGACAGGGCAACAGGGGTCGCAGATCCTATGCGACTGCAAGATTCGCTGTTCAGTAGGCGTTACCGACAAATCAACAATCAGGCAAAGATAGTTTCCTGCAGAACAGTATAGATTTCCGCCGTCACACAGCTTGTCAGGAAAGTCTTTCCGCAGTGGCACCTTGGTGCTTGCAACAAAAATTATGAAGGTAACAGCGGGTAACAAAAGAAAACTTAAATACAGCATTCATTACACTCATAACAAATGCTGGAAACTTTGCCCCTTCATTTGTTTTCCGGCAATATGTTTGCTACAAGCATCATTGCCATTTTAAGAGGAGAGACTGACTCTGTTCAATGCAGAGAGACTTTCCTGGCGCACTATATTTTATACTTTAATCTTAATCCCAAGTTATGCGCATTTCCGAAGCACGCCTCTGCACGTGATTCGAAACTAAATAAAATAAACTTCCTGCGAGTGACTCTTGTTGTCAAATTGAAACGGATCATTTCATCAAAGAATTTATAGCTTTTCTCCATTTAAACTGACACAATGGTAAAGGTTTACCCCAACGACTTAAGTAGAGAGAGGCCTTGAATATTATTCCCAATTTATTGCTCATAACTCAAGTCATATTAAGGCGATCGTAAAGAATGGAAATTGGACACAATAAATTTTGCGTATCGTAGTCGGAGAGCTAAAGAGACAAAGCGAGAACACCAATGGAAGCGACAGAGATGGCTAATACGCCATTTGATAGAGCATTAAAAAGAGGGGGAGCTTCCGTCTTTCATTATCCTCCGACTCGTAGCTCCCCTCATTACCAAAACGACAGTCGTCCTTAATCTGAGATATCTCGTTTAACTTCTAATCGCATTTGCTGTAAAATTTATCCCTGCCCCGCCGAGTAATCTTTTAATAGCGTTAAGAAAAGATGGCTATTATAAGCGGCTATCGGATTCGCCGTCTCCGTTGCAGGGTATGCTCCGACTTGCAAACAGCGCCTAAAGTGCGTTCGGCGTCCTCTTACGCTTTCGCCGCCGCGATGGAGTGGAGCGCTGATCAGGGTGTTCCTTAAAATGTACTTCTAAAAATAGTGTTTTTTCTTGTAAAAAGGCAAATAACCTATTTTACACAGCCACCTCATGGTTCCAAACACACTTGGAAATTTTAATTGAATATGTTGAAATATAGTTCACTTCCAAATTATTTATTGTATTTTTTAATGAAATTTTAAATTCTAAAAAGTATTTTTTTCAAATTTGATGTTTAGTTTAGCGAGTATATTCATCCAAAATGGCTTTTATTAATTTAAAACGGTCATAACCACTGACAATGCCATTAAAACTGCATTTATTTCAAAAAATCACAATGTGAGAAAAGATATATTGTAATGAATTACATACCTTTTTAATATTAATAGACTGAATGCATCATGAAAAATAACTGTATTAGGTTGAACTACTAAGATTTTGAATAAAAATCAATGTATCAACGAAACACCATGAGAAATTCCAACCTATATTTACAAAATTATACGTTTCTAATTAACCTATCCTACAACAGTTTCCTTATCATTCGAACTATTTAGTTAGTATTCACACACTTCATCAGAGTAATTTTCTTTAAAAATAATATTTACAATCGTGATTTGCTGGAAACAATCTGTACTCATGGAAATTAAGAAATTCACTCCGACATATTAAACAGCTTTCACGTAAGTTCGTTTTCATATCATCATTTCATGCCGAAACGGTGAAATGTATGTTGGAAATGTACATAAGCGGTTAACTCAAAGACAGTCGGTATTTCGCGTGTTCGTACTTTTAATCCCATTCAGGGGCCCTACTTTGTGACACATTCGCGTGCGTGAACGCATAATTAGAGAAGAGTTAACAGGCGTGTTAGTGCTCTGCATTTCATACGACGCACATCCGCGCACCACTTATAGAGGCGGCAAATTGCACTGAAAGAGCGCCACTCATATTTTAACCGTAAAGTAGGTATTGCCCCACAAAAGCTTCGTAAACGTATAAGGTTCAGTGTATGTGTTTTAAGCTCCGCAAACTCTGGTTTTGGTTAGAGTTCGAATATAAGTGGATTGTCAAAAACAGTTAAATGACCAAAAAGAAATTTTTATCAAGAGACCTCTCACAAAACATATGATTGTGTATAATATCAACTGTTGGACTCAAAGAAATATACATCAGGCAAGTACTTCGTATTTTCATCACTCCGCGACAAGCATAAGTATAAATGTAAAATATGACAATGTCGTATTAGAGAAAAAACAATTCAAATGTAAAATAGTGTTAGTCAATTTTATTTTACACATGTAAAAAATTCATTTTTATTGCAAAAAATGGCATTTTTTTCAACGTCACGTCATTAAAATAATATGAAAAAATTTACCGGTATATTATATTCAAAATACTAATAAGAATTCATTACAATAATTTAAAATATATGTAACTGAAAATCGCATTAGACTTTTTTTTTTGTTTTTTGCTTTTAAGTGATTTCGGAATTATTATTTTACATAAAACAGAGTTTCTGAACATTAAAATACAGAATAGCATTTAGCACTCCTACACTTTGTTGCCTGACCCACCAATCAACGTTTTTCGAATTACAAATTCTTCTGCAGTAATTCTGTTTTTATTTATTACTGTATGTGGAAACTAAGACATGAGAGTTGACAGTACATTAAATAGCGTTTAAAATAAAATATACTGCCTCGATGGTTGTAAAAAAATGTTTTATTCCAACATTTTACGAGTAAAAAATTCATTTATGAAATAAACGAAATAGTCATTTAACTTCTTTTAATAAAATGTATATATCCAGTATACTATCCTATATTCTCCCCAACTCCCAACATCATTTGGGCCCCTAGACAATTTTCATCTGAACTACAAAACATATTTTGCATAGAAAGGACTGGAAGGAACTGCTTCCAGTTTTGAAGCACTCATAGACAGGAGTCGTTTACTCTTTAGCAAACCGTTTGCAACACGACGCACTTCCTTGCCAGTGTTTTATTTCGGAACTTCAGCTTCGCCTCAGCTGCGGCGAAGGCGACGCGACCAACACCAACGCCGCCTAGCGGACTTCTGGCGAAGCTCGTTCACGAAACTTTTGCAATATCAAGGCGGCGACGGAGCGAGACGGCGAAACGGGGCCCAAAAAGAAAACACATACAAGAGAAAAAAACAAGAGGTTAAGAGAGCGAGAGGAAGAAAAAGGGGGAAGAAAAAGCAGGGTTTCGCACCTCAGATTTAAGAGAGTCTTCAGGAATTAAAATAATAAAAGAAACTTTGGAGGCGCACTCCAGGCGCGTTAAACGGCCGAGGGCGGAGGCTCGCCTAAACAAGCACCGAGCTTTCAGACCCACCCCCCTTCGCTGTGGGGCGAGGCGGCGAACACGTAAGAGTTTTACGCGCGACTGCGCCCGCGGCCTTCAGCAGACACCCGCCGGCAGATTACGTCGCAAATGAGATTCACCCCTGCAACTGCTTCGAAAAAAACAACAAATTTCACTGGGGATGTGGCTTACAATTTCTAGGAAATCTTTAAAGAAATATTTCTTGTTTAATTCGTATTCCTAAGTAAATAATCGCAACAACTGACAACGGGAAAATTTGACCATTGAGTGAATTTTAGATCACAACGTAACACAATATCATAATTCGTTCAAATAACGAGAGTGCACCAAAAAGGGGGAACAGAGGCACTTTATCCTCCGAAAATTTCGAAAAGAACCCCCAAGACCCACATAATACAACATTTCATTTCAATAAATATAGTCAATTCTTGATTTCCCCTTCTTTCAGTCTGGAAAATGATACGTGACACTCGGGCAAGCGTCCCTCCAATTCACCTGGCTGCACGGGCGTCGCGGGCGAGGCGGGCACGGAGCACACGACCACCCCACCCAATATTTGTTGACTAGTATAAAGAGTTTGCAAAGTTACACATAAAAATACGCATTCCATGCTAAATAATACATTACAGAATAACATTTTAGATATTTATCTAACTAAATCCTCGGAAAGACTTTAAACGACTGGAAAGTCAATAAAGTAAAAAAAAAATATATTGCAAAGATATCACTAAAGCGTACTAAACATACAGATGTAAAATTGCAAAAAAAAAAGGTTTTATTTCGTTTCTACCGACGTAGTATCTGAGGCGAGCATTGTTTTGCTAGTTTACACTCAGAGTGTATTATTTTTCTGAAATCACGTTTACAAATACAACTCACGACGAGAAATTCAATAGTGCAAACCAGACGTCAATCAGACTATAAGTTTCGAAATTAAACAATGAAAACAAATGAAGCCCAAAACCCGAAATTAGGGCAAAAAATGTGAAAAAAACTTTATTTCGTAGAATCGATCTGAAATCACGTATACAGGTAAAACTAACGACGGAAAATTCAATGGTGCAAACTAGACTTCAATCCTACTATTAGTTTCGAAATTAAACGCTTGAAAAAAATTAAGCCCAAAACACGAAATTTCGGCAAAAAATGGAAAAAAACTCAATTTCGTACAATCGATCTAAAATCACGTATACAGGTAGAACTTCCATCGAGAAACTCAATGGTGCAAACTACACTTCAATCCCACAGTTAGTTTAGAAATTAAACGCTTGAAAACAAATAAAGACCAAAACTCGAAATTTGGGCAAAAAAATGGAAAAAAACTCAATTTCGTACAATCAATCTGAAATCACGTATACAAGTAATACTCATAACGAGAAATTCTATGGGGCAAACTAGTCTTCAACCCGACTTTTAGTTTCGAAATTAAACGCTTGAAAACAAATGAAGCCCAAAACACGAAATTTGGGCAAAAAATTAAAAAAAACTAAATAATGTAGAATCGATCTGAAATTACGTATGCAAGTACAACTAACAACGAGTAATTCAATGGTGCAAACTAGACTTCAATCCGACTATTAGATTCTAAATTAAACGCTTGAAAACAAATGAAACTCAAAAGCCGAAATTTGGGCAAAAATTTAAAAAACTTAATTTCGTAGAATCGATCTGAAATCTCGTATAAAAGATAACTCACGACGAGAAATTCAATGGTGCAAGGTAGACTTCAATCCGACTATTAGTTTCGAAATTAAACGCTTGAATACAAATGAAGCCTAAAACATGAAATTTGGGCAAAAAATGGAAAAAAACTCAATTTCGTACAATCGATCTAAAATCACGTATACAGGTAGAACTTCCATCGAGAAATTCAATGGTGCAAACTAGACTTCAATCCCACAGTTAGTTTAGAAATTAAACGCTTGAAAACAAAAGAAGCCCAAAACACGATATATGGGCAAAAAATGGAAAAAACTCAATTTCGTAGAATCGATCTGAAATCACGGATAAAAGTACAACTCACGACGAGAAATTCAATGGTGTAAGGTAGACTTCAAACCGACTATTAGTTTCGAAATAAACGCATGAAAACAAATGAAGCCTAAAACATGAAATTTGGGAAAAAATGGAAAAAAACTCAATTTCGTAGAATCGATCTGAAACACGTATAAAAGTACAACTCACGACGAGAAATTCAATGTGCAAACCAAAGTCTTATTCCGAAAATTAGTTTCGAAATAAACGCTTGAAAACAAATGAAGCCCAAAACACGAAATTTGGGCAAAAAATGGAAAACAACTCAATTTCGTAGAATCGATCTGATATGACGTATACAAGTATAACTCACGACGAGAAATTTAATGGTGCAATGTAGACTTCAATCCGACTATTAGTTTCAAAATTAAACGCTTGAAAACAAATAAAGCCCAAAACACGAAATTTGGCAAAAAATGGAAAAAAATTAATTTTGTAGAATAGATCTGAAATCACGTATACAAGTACAACTCACGACGAGATTATAAATGGTGCAAACTAAACTTTTATCCGACTATTAGTTTCGAAATTAAACGCTTGAAAACAAATGAAGCCCAAGACACGAAATTTGGGCAAAAAATGAAAAAAAAGTCAATTTCGTAGACTCGATCTGAAATCACGTATACAAGTACAACTCACGACGAGAAATTCAATGGTGCAAGGTAGACTTCAATCCGACTATTAGTTTCGAAATAAACGCTTGAAAACCAATGAAGCCCAAAACACGAAATTTGGGCAAAAAATGGAAAAAAAAACTCAATTTCGTAGAATCGATCTGAAATCACGAATACAAGTGCAACTCACGACGAGAAATTCAATAGCGCAAGGTAGATTTGAATCCGACTATTAGTTTCGAAATTAAACGCTTGAAAACAAATGATGCCCGAAACCCGAAAATTGGGCAAAAATTGAAAAAACTCAATTTCGAAGAATCGATCTAAAATCACGTATACAAGTACAACTCACGACGAGAAATTCAACGGTGGAAACTAAACTTTTATCCGACTATTAATTTCAAAAGAAAACGCTTGAAAACAAATAAAGCCCAAAACACGATATTTGGGCAAAAAATGGAAAAAAACTCAATTTCGTAGAATCGATCTGAAATCACGAATACAAGTACAACTCACGACGAGAAATTCAATGGTGCAAGTAAGACTTCAATCCGACTATTAGTCTCGAAATAAACGCTTGAAAGAAAATGAAGCCTAAAACTTGAAATTTGGGGAAAAAATTGAAAACAACTCAATTTCGTAGAATCGATCTGGAATCACGTATACAAGTACAACTCACGACTAGAAATTCAATGGTGCAAACCAAACTTTAATCCGACTATTAGTTTCGAAATAAAAGCTTGATAACAAATAAAGCCCAAAACACGAAATTTGGGCAAAAAATGGACAACAATTCAATTTCGTAGAATCGATCTGAAATCACGTATACAAGTATAACTCACGACGAGAAATTTATTGGTGCAAGGTAGACTTCAATCCGACTATTAGTTTCGAAATTAAACGTTTGAAAACAAATGAAGCCCAAAACGTGAAATTTGGGCAAAAATGGAAAAAAAACTCAATTTCCTAGAATCGATCTGAAATCACGTATACAAGTACAACTCACGACGAGAAATTCAATGGTGGAAACTAAAGTTTAATCCGACTATTAGTTTCGAAATTAAACGTTTAAAAACCATTGAAGCCCAAGACACGAAATTTAGGCAAAATATTGAAAAAGAACCAATTTCGTAGAATCGATCTGAAATCACGTATACAAGTACAACACACGACGATAAATTCAATGGTGCAAACTAAACTTTTATTCGAATATTAGTTTTGAAATTAAACGCTTGAAAACAAATGAAGCCCAAAACACGATATTTAGGCAAAAAATGGAAAAAAAACTCAATTTCGTAGAATCGATCTAAAATCACGTATACAAATACAACTCACGACGAGAAATTCAATGGTGCAAGGAAGACTTCAATCCGACTATTAGTCTCGAAATAAACGCTTGAAAAAAAAATGAAGCCTAAAACATGAAATTTGGGGAAAAAATTGAAAAAAACTCAATTTCGTAGACTCGATCTGAAATCACGTATACAAGTACAACACACGACGAGAAAATGAATGGTGCAAGGTAGACTTCAATCCGACTATTAGTTTCGAAATAAACGCTTGAAAACAAATAAAGCCCAAAACACGAAATTTGGGCAAAAAATGGAAAAAAAACTCAATTTCGTAGAATCGATCTGAACTCACGAATACAAGCACAACTCACGACGAGAAATTCAATAGTGCAAAGTAGATTTCAATCCGACTCTTAGTTTCGAAATTAAACGCTTGAAAAAAAATGTTGCCCGAAACCCGAAATTTGGGCAAAAATTGAAAAAACTCAATTTCGAAGAATCGATCTGAAATCACGAAAGTATAACATAGTACAACATCGGCGAACGAGAAATTAATGGTGCCAAACCAAGATTTCAATCCGACAATTAGTTTCGAAATAAACGTTTGAAAACAAATGAAGCCCAAACCGCGAAATTTGGGCAAAAAATGGAAAAAAACTCAATTTCGTAGAATCGATCTGAAATCCAGTATACAAGTACAATCTCGCGACGAGAAATTCAATGGTGCAAAACGACTTCAATCCGATTTTTTTCGAAATTAAACGTTGAAAAACAAAATGAAGCCCAAAACGAATTTGGGCAAAAAATGGAAAAAAAAAAAAAATACGTCAATATTCGAAGATCTGATCTTGAAATCAGTATAAGCAGAGTACA
>BOPP01000347.1:604415-668665 GCA_017312745.1 Gryllus bimaculatus | reverse complement strand
CATCCGGACTTCACTTCGGACTTTCCACTTCCATTGCACTCGACCCCTCACTTCAGATTCTGACTTCACTCGACCTTTCCGGACCTTCGACTTCGACTCGACTTTCGAGACCTTCGACTTCGACCTTCGAACTTCGACTTCAACCTTCACCTCATTCACTTCACACTCGATTCGACTTCGAATCCTTCGGAACCTCACCTTCATCTTCGAACTCGACTTCACTTCCACTTCGACTTCGACTCGACTTTCGACTTCGACCTTCTAGCTCACTCGACTTCGACTCACTTATCGACTCGACTCGACTCACTTCCCATCTCCACTCGACTCTTCACCTTCACTTCGAATTCGACTTTCGGACTTCACTTCGACCTTCGAGCACTTCGACTCGACTGTCGACTGTCGACCTCGACTTCCTTCGACTTCGACTCGGAACTCGCTTCGACTTCGACTCACTTCGACTTCGATCGACCCCTCACTCCGACTTCACTCACACTTCGACTTCACTCACTTTCACTTCGGACTACTCACTCTTCCGACTTTCACTCGACGTCGACTTCTCGACTTCCCGACTTCTTCGACTTCACTTCGACTTCCACTTCGACTTCGACTTCACTTCGACTCTCACTCGACTTCGACTTTCACCGACTTCGACTCTTTCACTTCATCACTCACTCGACTTTCGACTTCGACTTTCTGACTTTCGACTTCACCTTCGACTTCGACTCTCGAACTTCGACTTCGACTCACTTTCGACTTCTACCCTTCGACTTCACCTTCGACTTCACCTTCACTTCCGACTCATCTCGACTTCCGACTTCGACTATCTCACTCCGATTCACTTCGACTTCGACTTTCGACACTACTTCGACTTCGACTTCGACTTTGACTCTTCTCGACTCGATCGACTTCGACTTCATCATTGAGCTTCGACTCGACTCGACTCGCTTCGACTGTTCGACTCGACTTCACTTCGACTTCGACTTCGACTTCGACTTCCGACTTCGAACTTTCGACCTTCGCACTTCGACTTCTACTTCACTTCACTTCACTCTCTCGATCTTCGACTTCACTCTTCGGACTTCCGACCTCACTCTCCGACCTTCGACCTTCCACTTCGACCTTCGACTTCGACTCGACGCTTCGACTTCTCGACTTCGACTTCCACTTCGACTTCTTCGACCTTCGACTTCGACGTTCGACCTTCACTTTCGACTTCGACTCTCGAACCTTCTACTTCACTTCGACTCTCGACTCACTTCGACTCCGACCACTTTCGACTTTCCGACTCGACCTCGACCTTTCCCCCACTTCGACTTCGACTTCGACTTCACCTTCGACTTCGACTTCGACCTCACGACTCGACTTTCACTTTCGACTCGACCTTCGACTATCGCTTCGACCTTCACTTCGACTTCTACTTCGACCTTCGACTTCGACTTCCGACTCGACTCGCTTCGACCTCGACCTTCACTTCTCGACTTCGACGCTTCCGACTCGACTTCCACCTTCCGACTTCGACTTCCGACTTCGACTTTCCGAACTTTCGACTTCGACCTCGACTTTCAGACTCTCACTTCGCACTTCGATTCGACTTCGACTTCGACTCGACTTTCGACTCTCGACTTCGACTTCACTTCGACTTTCGACCTTCGACTATCGACTTCGACTTCGACTTCCGACTTCGACTTCGAAACTCGACTGTCGACTTCGACTTCGATTCGACTTCGACTTCGACCTTCACTTACGAACTTCGACTTCACTTCGACTTCGACTCACTATCGACTTCACTTCGACTCCACTTCCGGACTTCGACTTCCGACTTCGACTTTCGACTCACTTCACTTCGACTTCGACTTCACTTCGACTTCGACCTTCGACTTCGACTTCGACTTCGACTTCCGACTTCGACTTCGACCTACGACTACGACTTACGACTTCGACTTCCCAGACTCGACTTACGACTATCGACACTTCCGATTCGACTTCGACTTCGACTCGACTTCGACTTCGACTACGAACTACACATACGGACTACGACTACCGACTTCGACTCACTTCGATAACAAGACTACGACTAACACACTACCGACTACGATCTACGACTACGACTACGAACTAACGACTACGACTACACACGTACGACGACTACGACATAACAGACTACGACTACGACTACGACTACGACTACGACTACGACTTACGACCTACACTACGACTCGACTACGACTAACGACTACACTACGACTACGACTACGACTACACTACACTACGACTACGACTACGACTACGACTACGACTACGACTACACTCCGACTACGAACTATGACTACGACTACGACTACGACTACGACTACGATTACGGACTACGACTACGACTACGCTGACGACTAACGGACTACCACTACGATACGACTAGACTACGACTACACTACGACTACACGCACACGACTACGACTACGACTACGACTACACTACACTGACGACTAAGCTACGACTACGACTACGACTACACTTACGAACTCACACTACGCTACGACTACGACTACGACTACGACTACGACTACGACTACACTACGACTACGACTACACTACGACTCACGACTACACGACCGACTACAACGACTACGACTACCGACTACACTACGACTACGGACTACGACTACGACTACGACTACGACTACACTACACTTACGACTACTGACACGACTGAACGACTACGACTTACACTCGAACGACTACTACTACGACTACACGACTTACGACACGAACGACTACGACTACGACTCACGACTCGACTACGACTACGAACTACGACTACGACTACGATACGACTACGACTACGACTACGACTACGACTAACGACCTTCACCGACTACGACTACGACTACGACTACGACTACGACTACGACTACGACTACGACTAAAACGACTTACACTACGACTACGACTACGACTACGACTACGACCTACACTAGACTACGACTACGACTACGACTACGACTACACTACGACTACGAACTACGACTTACGATACACGACTACGGACTACGACTACGACCTACGACCTACGCTACGGACACGACTACGACTACACTCGACTACGACTACGACTACACACGGACCTACACACGACTACGCTACGACTACGACTACGACTACGGACTATCACGACTACGACCCTACGACAACGACTACGACTACGATCTGACGACTACGACTACACGACTACGATACGACTACGACTACACTACGACTACGACGACGACTACACTACGACTACCGCACGACTACGACTTACGACTACGACTACGACTACACTACGACACTACGACTCGACACGACTACGACTACACCTACCTACTCTAACGACTACGATCTACACTACGCTACGACTACGACTACGCCGACTTTACGCTACACTACCGATCTACGACTGCGACTACGGACGTACGACTACGACTACGACTCACTACCGACTACGACTACACTACGACTCACTACGACTCCGACTACGACTACGGACTACGAACACGATACGACACGACTAACGACTACACTACGACACTACCGGACTACGACTACGACTACGACTACCGACCTACGACCTACGACGACGACTACGACTACGACTAGGACTAACGACTACGACTACGACTACGACTACGACTACGACTACGACGTACGACTACGACTACGACTACGTACTACCGACTACGGACTACGACCTACGACACGACTACCACGACTACGACTACGACTACGACGACGACTACGACTACGACTACGACTACCCGACTACGACGACGACTACACTACGCGACTACGACTACGGACTACGACTACGAACTACGCTACGACTACGATACGGACTACGACTACGACTACGACTACACGTACGACTACGGGACTACGACTACGACTACGACTACGACTACGACATACGACTACAACGACTACGACCTGACGACTACGACTACGACTACAACTACACGGGACTATACGACACGACTACGACTACCGACTACGACTACGGATCACACTACACACGACTACGCTACGACTACACTACACTACGAACTCGACTACGACTACGACCTAGCGACTACACTACGACTACGACTACGGACTACGACTACGACTACGACTACGACTACGACTACGACTACGCTAACGACTACGACTACACTTACGACTACGCACTCGATACGACTACGACTACGACTACGGACTACGGACTACACTACGACTACGACTTACGACTACGATTACGACTACGACTACGACTACGACTACGACTACGACTACGACTACGGACTCACGACTACGACTACGACTACGACTACGACTACGACGTACGACTACGACTACGACTACACTACGACTACGACTACGACTACGACTTCACTACGACTACGACTACGACTACGACTACGACTACGACTACGGACTTCGACTACGACTTCACTACGACTTCGACTTCGATTCGACCTTCACTTCGACTCGACTTCGACTTCGACTTCGACTTCGACTTCATTTCGACTCGACTTCGACTTCGACTTCACCTTCGACTTCGACTTCGACTTCGACTTCGACTTACGACTTCGACTTCACGACTTCGACTTCGATCGACTTCGAACTTCCGACTTCGACTTCGACTTCGACTCCGACTTCGACTTCGACTTCGACTTCGACTTCGACTCGACTTCGACTTCGACTTCGCCTGTCGACTTCGACTTCGACTTCACCTTCGACTTCGACTTCACTTCGACTTCGATTCGACTTCGAACTTCGACTTCGACTTCGACTTCGACCTTCACTTCGACTTCGACTTCGACTTCGACTTCGATTCGACTTCACCTCACGACTTCGACTTCGACTTCGACTTCGACTTCGACTCGACTTCGACTTTGACTTCGACTTCGACCTTCGACTTCGACTTCGACTTCGACTTCCGACTTCGACTTCACTTCAGACTTGACTTCGACTTCGACTTCGACTTCGACTTTCACTTCGACTCGACTTCGACTTCGACTTCACTTCGACTATCGACTTCGACTTCGACTTCGACTGTCGACTTCAGACTTCGACTTCGACTTCACTTCGACTTCGACTTCGACTTCGACTTCGAACTTCGACTTCGACTTCGAACTTCGACTTCGACTTCACTTCGACTTCGACTTCGACTTCGACTTCGACTTCTCGAGCTCGACTTCGACTTCGACTTCGACTTTCGACTTCGACCGACTTCGACTTTCGACTTTCACTTCGACTTCGACTTCGACTTCGACTTCACTTTCGACTTCGACTTCGACCTTTCGACTTCGACTTCGACCTTCGACTTCGACTTCGACTTCGACTTCGACTTCGACTTGCGACTTCGACTTCGACTCGAACTTCGACCTTCGACTTCGACTTCGTCTTCGACTTTCACTTCGACTCGACTTCGACCTTCGACTTCGACTTCGACTTCGACTTCGACTTCACTTCGACTTCGACTTCGACTTCGACTTCACTTCGACTTGACTTCGACTTCGACTTCGACTTCGACTGGTCGACTTCGACTTCGACTTCGACGTTCGACTTCGACTTCGACCTTCGACTCGACTTCGACTTCGACCTTCGACTTCGACTTCGACTGATCGACTTCGACTTCGACTCGACTTCGACTTCGACTGCGACTACGACTACACTCGACTTTCGACTTCGACTTTCGACTACGACTGTCGACTTCGACTTCACTACGACTACGACTTCGACTACGACTACGATACGACTCGACTACGACTTCAGACTTCGACTACTACTACGATTCGACTACGACTACTACGAACTTCGACTAGCACTTACGGAACTACGACTACGACTTCGACTTCGACTACGACTACGACTTCGACTTCGACTACGACTACGACTTCGACACGAACTAACACGACTACCGACTACACTACGACTACGACTACGACTACGACTACGACTACGACACGACTAGACTACGGACTACACTACGACTACGACTACATACGACTACGACTACGACTACGCACTACGACTACGACTACGACTACGACTACCCGACTACACGACTACGACTAACACTACGACTACGACTACGACTACGACTACGACTACGACTACGACTACGACTGCGACTACGACACGGACACGACTGACGACTACGACTACACTAACGACTACGAACTACGACTACATACGACTACGACTACGACCTACGACACACTACGACTACACTACGACTACGACTACACTACGACTGACGGACTACGACTACGACTACGACTGACGACTACACTACGACCTACGACTACGACTACGACTAGACACGCTACGACACGACTACGACTACGACTACGACTACACTACGACTACGACTCACTACACTACGGACTACGACTAGACTACGACTACGACTACGACTACGACTACGACTACGACTACGACTACGACTTACGACTACGACTACGACTACGACTACGACTACGACTACACTACGACTAGACTACGACTACGACTACACTACGACTACGACTACGGACTACGACTACGACTACACTACGACTACGGACTACACTACGACTACGACTACACGACTACACGACTACGACTACGACTACGGACTACGACTCGACTACGACTAGACGACGACGCTACGACCTACGACTACGACACGACTACGACTACGACTACGACTACAGACTACGACTACGACTACGACATTCGAAACTCGACTACCGACTTCGACTTCCCGACTTCGACTTCGACTTTCGACTTCGACTTCCGACTTCGACTTCGGACTCGACTTCGAACTTCGACTTCGACTTCGATCTTCCCGACTTCGACTCGACTGTCGACTTCGACTTCGACTTCGACTCGACTTCGACTACGACTACGACTAGCGACTACGACTCGACTACGACACGACACACTACGACTACGACTTCGACTTCGGACTTCGTTCGACTTACGACTTCGACTTCGACTGTCGACTTCGACTTCCGACTTCGATTCGACTTCGACTTCTTTCGACCTTCGACTTCGACTTCGACCTTCGACTTCGACTTCGACTTCGTCACGTCGCGACTTCGACTCGACTTCGAACTTCGACTTCGAACTTCGACCTTCGACTTCGACTTTCGACTTCGACGTTCGACTTCGACTTCGACTCGATTCGACTTCGACTTCACTTCGCTTCGACTTCGACTTCGACTTCGACTTCGACTTCGACTTCGACTTCGACTTTCATCGACTTCACTTCGACTTCACTTCGACTTCACTTCGACTTCGATCTTCGACTTCAACCTTCGACTTCACTTCGACTTCCGACCTTCGACTTCACTTCGACTTCGACTCCGACTTCACTTCGACTTCGACTTCGACTTCGACTCGACTTCGACTATCCGACTTCGATTCGACTTCCGACTTCGACTTCGACTCAGCTTCGACTACGACTCGACTACGACTTCGACTTCGACTTCGACTTCACTCGACTTCGACTTCGACTTCGACTTCGACTGCGACTTCGACTTTCCGAACTTCGACTACACTACACTGTACAGTACCTACACCCGACTACTACGACTTCGACCTTTCGATCTGTCTCCGAACCCGAGACTTCAACGTACTTCAACACAACCTCAGACTTTCACTACGACTTACTACGACTACGAACTACGAATCTACACATCTAACCCCGACTACCGCTCCACGTAACCGACTACGACTCTACGACCTACACGACTACGACTAACGACTACGACGTTCTAACCGACTACGACTACACGACTACGTCGAGCCCTATACGATCTCGACTACGACTCACGACTTACTGGCACTAACGACCTACGACTACCGACTACGACTACGGCTGACTTTAAACGATCTACGACTACCGACTACGACTACGACCTACGACTACGACACCGCACTACCACTACCACTACGACTACGACTACGACTGACGACCTACCGACTACGACCTACGACTACACTACGACTAAACGACTACGACTACGACTTACGACTAACGAACTGACGTACTACGACCTACGACCGACGAACTACGACAACGACTTACGACTACGACTGACGACTTACGACTACGACGACGACTACGAACTACACTACGACCTCACGACTACGACTACGACTACGACTACGACTTACGACTACCGACTACGACTACGACTGACGACTACGACTACGACTACCCGACTACGACTAACGACTCGACTACGACTACGACTACGGACTACGACCGACTACGACTACGAACTACACTACGATCTACCGATACGGACTACGACTACGACTACGAACTACACGAACTACGACTACGACCTACAGTACTACCGACTACGACTACGACTACGACTACGACCTACGACTACGACTACGAGCTGTACGACTCACCGACACACTACGACTACCGACTACGACTACACTACGACTACGTACCTACGACTACGACTACCGACTACCGACTACGACTACGACTACGACTACAACGACTACCGACTACCGATGACGACTACGACTACGACTACGACTACGACTACGACTTACGGACTACGGACTACGATTACGACCTCACACACTACGACTACACTACGAACACGACGACGACTACGAACTACGACTACGACTACGACTACGACTACGACTACGACTACGACTACACGACTACGACCTACGACTACGACTACGACTACGACACGACTACGACTACGACTACGACTTACACACTACGACTACGACTACGACGACTACGACTACGGACTATCGAACTACCGACTACGACTACTGACATACCGACATACACCTACGACTACGACTACGACCTACGACTTACGACTACGATCTAACGACTACGACTACGACTACGACTACGACTACGACTACCGACTACGACTACACCGACTACGATACCGACTACGACTACACTACGACCTACGACACGACTACGACTACGACTACGGACTACGACTACGACTACGACTACACTAAACGACTACGACTATACGACTACGACCACGACTACGACTACGACCACGACTATCGACTACACTACGGACTACCACTACGACTACTGGACTACGCACTACGAACTTCGACTACGAACTTCGACCCTACACTCGACTTCGACTGTACGACTACGACTTCGACTTCGACTTCGACTTCGACTTCGACTTCGACTTCGACTTCGACTTCGACCTTTCGACTTCGACTTCGACTTCGACTTCGACTTCGACTTCGACTTCGACTTCGACTTCGACTTCGACTTCGACTCGACTTCGACTTCGATCTTCGACTTTCGACTTCGGACTTCGACTTGCGACTTCGACTTCGACTTCGACTTCGACTTCGATCTTCGACTTCGGACCTCGACTTCGACTCTCGACTTCGAGCTTCGAACTTCGACTTCGACTTTCGACTTCGACTTCGACTTCGACTTCGACTTCGACTTCGACTTCGACTCGACCTCGACTCACTTCCGACTTCGACTTCGACTTCCGACTTCGACTTCGACTTCGCAACTTCACTTCGACTTCGACTTCGACTCGACTTCGAACATCGACTTCGACTTCGACTACGACATACGACTTACACTACACTCGACTTTACGACTTCGACTTCGACTTCGACTTCCGACTTCGACTACGACTTCGACTACGACTACGACTACGACTACGACTTCGACTTCACTACGACTAACGACTACGACCTACACTCGATACGACACGACTACGACTACGACTACGACTACGACTACGACTACACTACGACTACGACACGACTACGACCTACGACTACGACTACGACTACGACTACGACTACGACTACACTACGACTACGACTACGACTACGACTACGACTCACTACGAACTACGACTACGACTAGACTACGACTTACGCACTACGACTACGACTACGGACTACGACTTCACACGACTAGTCGACGACGACGTACGACTACGACTTCGACTTCGACTTCGACTTCGACTACGGACTAACGACTGACGACTACGACTACGACTACGACTACGACTTCGGACTTCGACTTCGATACCGACTACGACTTTCGACTTCGACGTTCGACTTCGACTTCGACTTCGACTTCGACTTCGACTTCCGACTTCGACTTCGACTTTCGACTTCGAACTTCGACTTCGACTTCGACTCAGACTTCGACTACGGACTTACGATACGACTACTTCGACTCGACTTCACTACGACTACGACTTCGACTTCGACGTACGACTTCGACTTCACTTCGACTTACGACTACACTACACTACGACTACGACTACGACTACACTTTCGACTTCGACGTTCGACTTCGACTTCGACTTCGACTTCGATTCGAACTTCACTTCGACTTACGACTTCGACTTCGACTTCGCTTCGACACGACTACACTACGACTTTTCGACTTCGACTCTCGACTTCGACTTCGACTTCCGCACTTCGACTTCTAGACTTCGACTACGACTACGACTTCGACTACGACTACGACTACGACTACGACTACGACTACGACTTCGGCTTCGACTGCGACTGCGACTTCGACTTCGACTTCGACTTCGACTGCGATGGAATAACAATTTTCATTTCATTTTTGAATTAATTATTTTTTCTCATGGATTTTTTGAGTAATAACTGATTTGCACGGCAAAAAACACTTTAAGTATTTCTATATGAAAAGGAGAAGTAGCCGCGCAAAAGCTGAACGGTTTCTCATTAACACAGTGACTATTGGAAGAAATGGTCTACGGTAAGAATGTATATTATTAAGATTATTTCATACATTTCTATATATCTTTTGTAAAATTCTCAAATGAAAAGAGACGAAAATATTTTTATTTTCTAATATTCTTAGTATGTGTTAATTTTTTCGCCATTGCATTCTGTACAGACCAATCTTTTCCTACGGGAATAATATTGAATTCATATATGAAACAGGATAATGTAGGTTTGTACTAATTTAATATTCAGGTCTTTCAACAGTTTTATGGAAACATTTTCCATCATTACGCTAAAAAGCAAGGTGTTAAAAATTCATAGAGCAAAAAGGCTTAACATGTAAAAAATTACAAATCGTTATATATTTAAAACACTGAACATTAATTATACAAAAGCAAAATAAAAGAACAAAAATGAATACTCAATTAAAGACTTACCAATAAACAAAACGAATCACGAACAATCCGTACATCTTATATCTAGGGTAGGTGCAAAAACATCAATGAATTTCATACAGTCATGTTATAGCGGTTGGCACTGGCCATGTGATAGACTAGCAGCAACGAGATAGAAATCTCAAAAAGTAGTTTTATTGATTTGGAAATTTTGACAAGAAATAGTCATTAGAGCATAAGTAGGTACTACAGGTCTAATGGGTAGATTTTGTTCTAGCAATCCGTATGCGAACACTCAATTAGGTGTAGTTGAATATATTTGGTGACGCTCTTTGGATATGTAAGGAGAAATTTTCCTGTTTTTTAGTATATTTTGTATGAATTTAAGGTAGCAATAAGCAGACGACTTATTTTTAACTAGAAGGTTTGCATCTTGCGAAAATTATCTTATACTACTTCTTGAAAACGGTTATACTCATGGGTAAACAAATTAAATGTTGATAGAGAGTTCATATCTGAGATTGTTATCTTTGGATGTGCCTGCTATATACCCGTCTATCCGGCGTGATTTTATTCTAATTGCAATTGAAGTGTTAACCCAAAATTCTAGATTGTTTAGTATTCCACCAATTACTCATAGCTGTCAGTGGGGAAGCTGAAGGGTAATCTGGGAGCAGTAGAATACCCAAATAATGTTTCAACAAAATCTGTTACGTGTGCCTTTTTTCAACATTCTTTCACCGAAGCGTTAAACAAAATTAAATGTTTTAGGCTCCTTTTCCGCCGCTTACGCGCGAGGCAATTAGCTGGTTCAGCCGCGCATGCGCAGAAGGGGCCGCTGGCTGACTCCCTCTCGCTCTAGGAGAGCCTAGGCTCCCAGCGTGCGCAGACCACGCCCTGGCCCCTAAAGCACATTCGCCTTAACGGTGTGGCAAATAGTGAGTCTGTGTGATTTGCGTTGTTCGTGGTTTCTCTTTGAAGCAAGTAATGAAGAAGATTTAGCGTTACAGAGAATGTCCCTCCAACTCTGGCCCACCCCCATAACTTCTCGATATCGAAATGTACTTTTCCCTGAATAATGCGGAATCACGAGCTAATTAATATCCCGTAGGGATAGAAATGATAGATATACGGAGCAATATGCTGTGTTGGATACAAAGAGATTATTGAAAACTGCATGAAAGCAGACGTGGCCTTGAATGAACTTGCAGGATCAGAATTACGTATTTGAAAGACAAAAAAGTTTATTTTCGAATTTTTGACAGAGAAGTGACTTGGATGGAATATCGGTTTCAAGATTTTGAAAACTTTAATGTCCTGTTCTTCAGAAATTTTTTTTCTTCAATAAAATAGTATTCATTCTTTCACAGAGAGGAGCTTCGAAATGAACTGACAAATGTATTCATTGATCATGAAAAATGCACGCCTGCAGATTTGTTGCTGCAGTATTTGTTGTGCAAATTAAATTAATAAAGCACAAAATTTCAAGAGTCGTTTTGGTTGATACAACTCAGTCTAACTTTCCCTGTATCTACAGCATTTTGTGCAAGGAATATGACTACATTAAAGAGAGTGAAGACATTCCTGAGAAATATCACGATCAGTAATTTCAGTACACTGACTATAGAGAAGTGTCTACTAAATTAACTTTGCAGAAACGACAACTTTAAAAAACCATTTATGGATGTTTAGCTGAACGACAAAACAGATCATTTTTTTTTAATTGGAAGATTAGATTTTCTGAATTCCTAACAACATGACTAGCTTCGCCACTAGTAATGTTAGAGGTTGAAATATACAATGAATATTTGACATTAGATATTGTTATTACGAAGTAAATAGTCATTGTTTTTAATGTATACATTTTTATTTAGGTAGCGTCATATATTTGAATGAGAAAGGCATGGACAACCAGTAGAGATACGTTTCAGTGCCGGGGTAGGCGTAGAGACGGAAAAGGTGACTGTCGGCAGACAGGTTAAAGCCAATGCAAAATTGGCTTTAAAAATATATAAGGCAAGTGAAAACTGAGGTAATATTTTTCATCAAGACCTTAATTTTGGCAGAAGCTATTCAGACATGTTAGCGAGCATTTGTAGAAGTTATTTGTTTCGTAGGAGACACTGGTGTAGAATATTTAAATACTGGAGGTATAATTTTTAGGATTTCAAATAGTTAATGTTGCAAGAACATTTACTCAACGCGATTGTGAGGAAAGGAGGAAATAGAAATGTCCATTCGAGATATTAGGGAAGTGATTTAGTGTAAATATTTTGGGTTATATTATTATTAGGTTTAGGACATCAATTATATTTATTTAAAAAATTTGTCACTATTTCGAGAAGTCCTTATTCGGATTATACTCTTAACATGACACAACCGAAGATTTGCGGTGAAATTCAAGACTTCGTGGATGTCACTTCATTGCAGCTTGAACATCTTTACGAATCATTAGCGTCGCAGAAATAAATTGCATAAGTCTTTGCAAAGATAAGATCAAATAAACATTTAAATACTCTGGTAGGTCAAATAAAATAATATTTCAATTAACTAGCATGCCACTACAAGCTATTGCCAAAGAAAAATTGTAAAGTAAAAGAATAAACTTTGATTAAATTAATGTTGAATCAATAAACGATGTAAATATGTTATCGCAAAAAGAGAGCTGGTTCATTTAATAGTAATACGCCGCAAACCATTTTATTTTTAATAAAATAAGTTTTCAGAGAAGACTCAGTTCATTTGGGTTGGGACGTCGACCCATGTAAGCATTACACGACCATATAAGAATTTTGGAGTAGGGAGTTCATAAAAATTATAATACAAATGAAATCGTTCAGTGTTTGAATACATTTTGAAACATAAGTAAGAAATATCTTCAGAAAAGGGCTTGCTCAGCGTCCTCATTTTACATTGAATGCCGATATAAAAATAGGTGTGATTGAAAACATTTCAAAATGCATTGCCGAACGTGGGGCATATTGTCTGCATAAATAAAAAAAAAATATTAAAACATATCACTTTGGAAGAAGAACTGCTATTAGTCGAATTGTGCTGCTACAAACATATGCAGTCACGTCGCTGCAGATCAGTGCTGTTGCGTTTATTCCTTGGACTGATGTTGGCGCCATGTTCTAAGAGGAGCTCTGTGGATTGGTCATCTACCTCGCTTGCTGCCTTCATTAGCGGAGTTTTGCCCTTTTTGTCTACTGCATTAGGATCGGCTTTGTTTTCGAGGAGGAGCTTCGTAATCTGGCGATGACCGCTTCTAGTGGCGTAATGTAGAGCTGTCCAGTGGTTCTCGTCTCTTTGACTGACGTCGGCGCCATGTTCTAACAGCAGCTCTGTTGATTGGGCATCACCATCTCTTGCTGCGACCATTAGCGGAGTTTTTCTCCATTTGTCTACTGCATTGGGGTCAGCTTTGTTTTCGAGAAGGAGCTTCATAATCTGGTGATGACCGCTTCTAGTGGCATAATGGAGCGCAGTCCAGAGGTTCTCGTCTCTTTGACTGACGTCGGCGCCGTGTTCTAAGAGCAGCTCCGTGGATTGCGCATCACCCTCCCATACTGCTATCATTAGCGGAATTTTGCCCCTTTTGCTTTCTGCATTCGCACCAGCTTTGCTTTCCAGGAGAATCTTCGTAATATGGTAATGACGCCACTTACAAGCGTAATGGAGCGCTGTCCAGTGGTTCTCGTCTCTTCGACTGACGTCGGCGCCGTGTTCTAAGAGCAGCTCCGTGAATGGAGCATCGCCCGCCCTTGCTGCCTTCATTAGCGGAGTTTCGCCCTCTTCGTCTACTGCATTAGGATCAGCTTTCTTTTCGAGGAGGAGCTTAGTTATCTCAATTTGTCGACCACTGAATGCAAAATGAATGGGTTGTCTGTTAAAAACGTCTTTTTTTGTGACATCTGCACCATACTTTAATAAAATCTGTACAGTTTTTGTGTGTCTATTTTCTGCTGCTATCATTATTGGTGTTTTCCTTCTTTCGAATCGAGCGTTTGTATAACTTCGTTTTTTCTTTAAGATCATCTTCATTATCTGCAAAAAAATGACAAAATATAAATTTTATAAAGACGATTTGTATTTGACATTTTATTCTGAATTAAGTATGTTAAATTTACCTCCTATTAAAATGATTATATTTCGTTTTTATAACGTGGCGGGTCAGGGCATGTCATCGCGATGGAATATCTCACGGCATTTCACGTTTTTCTCGGTCGTGTCGCTAGGTGTCGCATGATCGCGACCGCATCAAGTAGGGCCTCTAGTGGTGCATCCGAGAAAGATGCAAAATGCCGTGAGATATTCCATCTTAAAGACAGGCCCTGACGCGCCATATTATAAAAACTGAAGTATAGTTTGGATGTATTATGTGTTCTGTTACGACGTTCGAAAGTTCTATTCTTATTACAATTAGAAATTAATAGAAAATTGCTAATTTGCATTGCGACATTATTCTTGTATAGTTTTCCGTTTAATACAAGTAATTGCATTTTTACATAAAAATGCCTGAAAATCATGTAAATTCCAAACAGTTTTGCATAATAAAATTGAGTTGGTACTGGTCAGTGATGATTATGTACTCGACGACCATGTTCAAAAACTACCTATACTGGAAATGACAATATTTGAGAACTAGGGCTAAAAATTGGCAAAATGCCTTTATACGTATGTACTTGTATATACGGAGTTAAAAATTGTGTATAGAGAAAGTTAATGTGGGATGCTTGGTGAAATTTCGACATTTTAAAGCAAGAGGTCTCCTGTACCAAAGAAGGTCGTTTTTTCAAAACGTCCGTCCGGTTTCCCGTCATGAGAACAACACTAATGCCTAGACTATTCGTAGGAATTTGCCAAAATTAATATTTTTCGTTCTCTAAGGATTGCCTGGAGACCTTGGGA
Organism: Gryllus bimaculatus; assembly: GCA_017312745.1. Classification (NCBI taxonomy): domain Eukaryota; kingdom Metazoa; phylum Arthropoda; class Insecta; order Orthoptera; family Gryllidae; genus Gryllus; species Gryllus bimaculatus. The sequence goes on along the minus strand of BOPP01000347.1, from coordinate 652,601 downwards.
ATTTGAAAATAATTCTTTGAATTTTGAGGGTACTATTAGTCAGACTCTAGCCTATTATAAAAATGATCTAAAAATATGGTTCAGTTTATAAAAATGCTTACAAGAATAGAGTGAAGTAACTCATTTAGATAGCATAGGTACAATTACCACTGTGCACTTCGGAATTTTTGAAAATTGCAAACATTTGAAAATGTCAATGACATAATGTTAATATTAGACGTTTTCCCGTAGTTTTGAGTGAAACAAGGAAAGATTTAGAAATCCTAAAAACAACTTCAAATTGTTTCCTTAAATGTTTGTACGAATAGTGCTGAATGCTCTGAATGAAATTATATAACCTAAATTCGATGTTTTTTATTTTTCAAAAATAATATAAATGCATTTTATAAATATCTCTCATGTTAATACTTATTTTACGATATATTGAATTCAATGCAACATTTGTGAGTCGCAGTGCTTCAATGGACTTCGTATCAATGTTTTCGGAACTCAAAACTTTTCTGTGAAAGTGTGATCAATAGGGAGAGGATTTTTATGGCCTAAAAATCAAGAAATAAGCTTGTAAATACATTCATTTACGAGCTAAACTTTCTGAAATATGCACTTTAATATGAAATAAAATTAACAATATTTCATTTTCTCTATAAACCTTTCGTGATAAAATTCAGAAGAAGCATGCTTGGAATAAGAGACGCATTTCTGTGCAAATATAATATAATCCACCTTATTTCGCGGGAGAAATAATTCAAGTTAATATTCCCATAAGTGAAGAATATTGTATGTTGTGTTGAATTTCTTCAGCCTGGTTTAAAACTTGTTATACCAAGAAATATCCTATATTTGCACAAGTATTTTATCTTCTGTAGAAAAGACGAACCACACAAACTGTGACTTCTGAAAGCTCTTTACAATTAATGAACGTCCATGAATAAATATATTCAATGGAAAAATGAAAAGTTTTATATATGTCTTTATTTCAACAAAATATGCGCCTTTAATTACACGAATATGTCCCAACAGGAGAAAGCGACCAAATAAGCACTATAAAAATAATCTACAAAGCATCCAATTCTAACCAAATGTTAAGAAATTTTTCATAGCTGTGCCCTATCGCAATCATAGAAATCCTGTCCCTAGTGATAAAATTGCACATGTTCAGAAACCCTGATGTGTCATTTTCTCACAAACTGTTAAAAACTTTTGAATGCATATTTGCAACTTTTGAATGCATATAGAATATATTTTTACTTTCTCGCCTTAGAAATACTTCGTAAGAAGAAAAAGTTATGTAATCGTGTGTCAGAAAACGGCAAATTTTCGGCATAAAAACTCTTACTGTCGAGCCCTGGTAACGAAAAAGTGGATAAATCCTGCTTGTATGTATACATAACCTGTCATATCATACATAACCTAACATATCACATCCTGTATGTTGTTTATAAAATTTGAACCAATTACATTGAAAATAATCTTAAACCCGTGGTTTATAAAGAATTTACCTTTTTCGTCTTTCACACCGATTGAATATGAAGAAATGCCAGGTCTTCGCTAGTTCTACATAATAGCGTTTCCCTACAATTCTACGTTCTCAGACTGTTTTATTTTCGGATGTTGCTCCAGAAAATGTGACTTTTCTTACTGCTGGGTATCCCTGCTCCGCCGCTTTGAACACAAGATCTCGGACGTCGACGTGAGTGACGAAGTGGTCGGGGTCGGCGCCGGCCTGCAGCAGTCGCTCCGCCGCCTCGTGGTGGCCGCAGGCACTGGCGTAGCGCAGCGCCGTCCAGCCTAGCAGCGCGTCCCCGCGCCCAGGGTCGCAGCCCTTGGCGAGCAGCGAGCCCACGGCGTCGGCGCGGCCTAGCGACGCCGCCTGCACCAGCGCCGTGCGGCCGAAGCGGTCGCTCTCGTCGGCGTCGCCTCCAGCCTCCAGCGCGCCCTCGCTGCCCTCCAGCACGGCCCGGTGCAGCGGAAGCCCGTCCGACAGCATGTGCTCCAGGATGTGCCTCACTCCGACGCCCACATCGCGGTTCAGGAGGCTACGCCAGATCTCCTTCACCGCCTCGGGTGCTTCCTCTTGGTTATCCAACAGCCAACGCGCCGCAAAGTATTCGATGAAGGTGTAATGCAGGAAATGCGGCGTTTCATCTTCACCTTCTCCTAACCATAGGATTCCGGTTTTCTCTTTGATCAGATTTTGTCTGTTTTTGTGTACGTAGTCTCTGAACGGTGAGGGATCGACTGTGCTGAATGTGCCATCGGAGACCTGCGAAGAAACGTCGGTTTTATATGGTATATCATTTAAACACCGGTGCAAACTAGACTTCAATCCGATAATTAGTTTGGGAATTACGCGGAAAACAAATTTGAGCTGATATTAAGAAATTTGGCGAAAAAATAAGGAAAAAAGTAAATTTCATCGCGTCCATTTAAATCACATATGTGAGTAGAACTCCCGACGAAAAATTCATTGGTGGAAACTAGACTTCAATCCGAGTATTAGTTTCGGAAATACGCGTACAAACAATTAAGCTGATATTAGGAAATTTCGTTAAAAAATAAGAAAAAAGTAAACTTCATCACTCACTTCTGAAATCACGTGTGCGAGTAGAACTCGAGACGAGGAATTCATTAGCGCAAACTAGACCACTCACAAAATTAGTTTCGGAAATACGCGTAAATTTAAATTTGAGCTGATAATAAGAAATATGGTGAAAATATAGGATAAAAGATAAATTCATCGCTTCCTTCTGAAATCACATGTGTCAATAGAATTCTAGACGAGAATTTCATTGGTGCAAACTAGACCTCAATCCGAATACTAGTATCAGAAATACGCGTAAATGTAATTTGAGCTGATAATAAGAAATATGGTGAAAATAATAATTGATATTACTATTACTTTTATTATTATTATTGTCATAATTATTATCGTCATGGCCCTTATACAGTGAAGCTGATGTGGAGGTGGAGTGTAAGCGGGGGAAAGGGAGTGCAGTGAGTGTAGTGTAGTGGTAGTGTAGTGTAGTGTAGTGGTAGTGAAGTGGTTAATGTAAACTAGAAGTGAATTTAGAGTAGCTAGAATAATTGGAACTATTATATCGACCCCTATTCTAAATAGTACACCTAATGGTAACTGTTAAAATTGTTCTTAATATAATTCTATATTGTTATTCATGTTTGCCACCGAGCATTAGCTCAAAGCGAACTTTAATAAATCTATCTATCTATCTATCTATCTAAAATATAGGTAAAAAGTAAAATTCATTGCTTTCTTCTGAAATCACACATGTGGGTAAAATTCTCGACGAGAAATTCATTGGTGCAAATTAGACCTCAATCCAAGTATTAGTATCGGAAATACGCGTAAATATAATTTGTGCTGTTATTAAGAAATTTGGTGAAAAAATAGGAAAAAAAGTATACTTCATCGCTTTCTTCTGAAACCACACATGTGAGGAAATACTAGACGAGAATTTCATTGATGCAAACTGGCCCTCAATCCGAGTATTAGAATCGGAAATACGTGTAAATTTAATTTGAGCTGGAATTAGGAATTTTGGTGAAAAAATAGAAAAAAGTAAATTTCATCGCTTCCTTCTGAAATTACATATGTGAGTAGAGTTATAGACTAGAAATTCATTTGTACAAACTAGAACTAAATTCGAGTATTACAATCGGAAATATGCGTAAATATAATTTCAGCTGATATTAGGAAAATTTGTGAAAAAATAGGAAATCACATGTGTGAATAGAATTCTAGACGAGAATTACATCGGTGAAAACTAGACCTCAATCCGAGTATTACAATCGTAAATACGCGTCAATTTAATTTGAGCTGATATTAGGAAAATTGGTGAAAATAAATTTCATTCTTTGCTTTTGGAATCACAGTGGTACGTAAGTACCACTGTTGACGAGAAATTCATTAGTGCATACTAGTTTTTAATCCGAGAATTAGTTTCGGAATTACGCGTAAAACAAAATTGAGCTGAAATTAAGAAATTTGTTAAAAAAATTGGAAATACTAGGCACACTTATGAAGATATTTATCCTAGAATCCTAAGTTAATCCATTGTATTTTTATATTAACCAATTTGTGCTTTTAATAACTGATAAATACGCGGTTTTCTCTTGTTCTGCAAGAGTTTTTAAATTATCCAAATATAAGTTTTGAGTAATTTGTGAACCAAGTTTCCTCGTGTCTAGACTCATTTTGGTAACAAACCGTTTTACGAATATTTTGAAGAAAGTGGCATCATAAAAAATAGTATTTATAAAACTAATGTGCATTTTGCGGAAATAATGAGTTAAGAGTTGTAATAAAACGTGTGGAAGAGTCGAAAATCAGTCTCCGGAGTTCGGCGAGTCTTACACCAAATGTTTTCTAACAGACATTCCTCCAAATTCGAACACTTATATCATTCAACCACGCAAACACCTGTGATCCCCTTTCTCGTGTATCATTATCAGACATAATACATCAAGGTCGTTCTAATCGAACAACGAGAAGAAGTCCGAGGCCTTTGGACCGACGGCTTTTTGTCACTTGAGAAATTAGAATCAGTTTACGCCGTGAGACGTACAGGATTTTATTTTTTCCTAATTTTTGATTCATAATTACTTATTTACTAATTAACAAGATGGAAACTTAACTCGGTTTGTCCTTTCATTTCTCTCTCGCATAATTCCCTCGAAAAGGGAACATTCCCTCATAACCATGAACCTTTGGAGATAGGTAAGTTCTTCAGTGTCTGTCGAGCTCCGTATGGAAGAACAAAAGCAATAACGCCTCAGTAAAAAAATGCTAGTTATTTCAGTTCCCAACAAATTCTAAATATTTAATGTTTTGACCCGCTCAGCGGAGAGTAATGGTCGCGTATGACTGCGTTCTGGCGGGATCCGTATACCAGCTCTGTATTCGTCGGCAGGGGGGGGGTCCGGATAAAGGCGAAAAGCTTCGATGTTACCCCGGGGTTAACCCAACTAGTAGAACGAGGAACAGTGTGGCGGGGTAGATCCGCGAGGCATATGCGTGTGCAATATCAAAAATATCGCGTAGGTTCTGAAAACATAGAGTGTATAAAGAATTAACTCACAAGTACAAGCATAGCGCAGTTTTGATGAACCACTTCAAAATTGTCTGCAGATGGTAGATTCGCGGAATTCGCATCATTCAGCCCAAAGCGTCTCTCGTACAAGTCCCTCTTCCTCTGCACGAAGCGGCGGTAGAGCTGGTAGAGACTGACGCCGGACTGCGGGAGCAGGCTGACCCCTGTGCCCAGGGCCCGCGCCGCCTGCGTTGCGTACGCCTCCGCCGCCATCTGCGCGTGCAGCGGGACGTCCAGCAGGCTGCGCTGGCCGCGCCCCGCTGCGCCGTGCAGGGCTGCCACCATCTCGGCGGCGAGGCCCTCGAACGCCGCAGGGGGGCGGTTGCGTGGGTCGGCAGACGACCAGTGTTCGCAGAGGTGGTTCTTCTGCTCCTCTTCGGAGAACGGGCGAAGCGACGATGTGGCGCAATGTAACGCCTTAGTGAGAACAAGCTCAGCCTGAAGTTCAATTAATTATTCAGTACACTGCGTTCTTTTTATATTAATAACCAAAAACAGTCAAAATTTCGAATTCCTTTCACATTATTGGTGTTTTAATGTATATATTGGTGTTGAAGAAATGAACTGTCTGCGGATTCATTTTATGATGGAATTTCACACTAGATTACTTCTGTTTTAGGGAAGAATAAAAAACGACGGAAAATATTTATTTCTTTCGAAATAAAACAGTTATGTATTCAAATTTAAATTTTTTAATGGATATTTGACCATCAGCATTGTGTTAATAGGAAATGCTTGTATTGGTACGTATTATCAAAAATGTATTCTTCCACTTTTATGGAAAACTCTATAAATTTTATTTTAAAGTTGTGTAGAAATATTTCTCTCTTTATTGAAATTTTATTATCACTTGAAATTATAAAAGAAACAAGAATGAAGTAATTTTGGAAAGTTGAAATCATTTCTTACCTCCGGGCGTGATGAGACCCACACGAGCTTCACTTTTGTCTCCAGCAACATCTCCAAGAGTCGGACGAGTTTGTTTGTGTAGGAAGGGCAGATCTCGTCCACCCCGTCTATGAAGACTGCAATGTCCCCCGAGTCGAAAAGCGCAGCCTTGAGGCACCTCTGCGTGGACTCAACCGAACTCGACGAAGTCGCGATGCCCGCCGCCGCAGCCAGCAGCTGCACTAAGTGCTCTTGCGTCAAGTCTGTCACGCAAAGAAGTCGACGTAAGACTCATGGGTTCAACATCACTGATCTGGGACTTTAAGTAATCAAGTAAAGTTTATAATTGTACGAATGTAATAAGGCAACATTATAAACGAGTTGCATATTATATTTGTTTGTATAACAGCATTATACATTTATAAGAGAATCAAACTAAATTTTGCGAAACAACTTCCCTGTGACGACTCGGGTATTTGACAACGTGCGAATAAACGGTAGTCGGCTGTTCCGTTTAGTTCTACCTCCCCCGATTCTCTCGCTGCGATTGACTGAATGTGTGATGACGCAATCATTCGTAACATAAAATATAATACGTCATCATTTGTGCTGTAAAATGCCCGATTATGAACGATTTCTTACAACAGAAAATGTTCTTTTATAATGCTGAAATGCAAACAATTATTATATTAGAACCCTTTTTATGAAGTGTCCTCTTGTTGTAAGAAATGGCAACCCTAAGTGAGTGTGTGTGAGTGATACCTGTCGGTTGCGGGAAGTCCCTGAGGAGGTTGCGGTGGTCCAGCGCCTGCAGCAGCACCGCCCATCGCTGCGCAGCCTCGGCCGCCAGGCGCTGCAGGAAGCGGCTCTTGCCCATCCCGGGCTCCCCCACCAGCAGCCCCACGCGCTGCCTCCACGCGGCCGCGTGCCGCACGGCCTCCGCCGCGTGCATGCACGCGGGCGCACGCCCACACGCGTCGCTCGCCCGCTGCACGAACGGCGCCACGGCCTGCGTCGCCCCTCGCGTGGCCTTCCACACCACCGCCCCCACGCCCACGTTGTGCAGCCAGTGCACGTTGAGGCCCCTCTCCTCCGCGCGGGCGGCGACGCGCAGGAAGGCGGCTTCTTGGGCGCTGCTGCCCCCGGCGCCAGGCAGCACCGTCCACCTGCGCTTCCACCAAACCTTTTCTTCTCCAAACCACCTCTCATCAACTTCTCTCAACAAATGTGAAGTAATTGTTAGATTCTCTGCGCGTTTTCCATAGTTTATGCGTTGTGAAGAGGGAATTCAATTTGGTAGACTCAACTACAAATTCACATCTTTCATCAAAGCTTGCTTCATTATGAAAATTAAGCAGTTTTACTGACGCAATTTAACTTTCCTGAATAAAAAAAACACAAGAAAGGGACGTCCGTCCATGGTGCTCGTCCTGAGCACACAGATGAGCTTAGAAGGTTATTGCGAGCGCTCCAAAGAGCCGTGGAGGCTCACCGCCGATTAGGCGATCCCGCTGACGGGGGCAAGCGTGAGCTCTCAGCCGAGATTTCCGCTCGTCTCTAACGGACCAGAGAAACGATCGGTGGACAAGAGCAATGGAAGAGTGCAACCTCCACGTGCGGCGACTGTGGGGTTTGTACAAAGCGCTGGGCAAACCACCCCTTAAAACGCAGCGCACCATCAGAACAAGTGCCTGGAGATATTCTAGTGCCAGAATAGTCAGAGATGACGTAGAATAAACAGAGCTCTTTGGAGACTCTCTTGAACAACAGTTCCGTCCTGCGGAAAGTAGTGCCGAGTTAACCCTGCGCGTTAACCTGTCCGCTGCGCACGGGGAGAGGTGGCTCAGGGCATCAGCTGATGTCACTCTGAACGGGAGGTCCTTGCGTTTCGAGCCCCGACGGTGGCAGGATTTCTCCCAATCTCCGTTGCTAGGTCGAATTCAGTCGCTGTGTGGAGAAGAATTCTAGCTGCCGGCTGCTCTGATCAGTAGTTTCCCGTGGTTTCTCCGTTCACCTCCAGGCGAATGCCGAAGCAGTATCCTAACAAAGGGGCCTTTCATCTTTCGTGAACGTGACTAAGCACTTTCTTTCTCCAATATATCCTATACCGTATAGTTGAATCTACTAAGTGTAATTGTATGAACTAAACCTTTTTCTCCTTGCCTCTTAATTAAGAAGTTTTCAATTTTCATAAATTACAGATGTATCAAATTTCGATAATTACAAACAAGAAAAAAATCTCCATTATTTTGTAACAATTTCTAAGAAACAGCATTTTTATACTTTCAGTCATTTAGAAGGTTTTGTATTACAATGGAATGAGAACACGAAATTAAATTAGTATTTGAATCTATTAAAAAATTCTTCAATTTCGAACCAACATAAATTAATTTAATTAAACACATAATTATCACAACTGAATATTTTTTGTACATTAAATTTAAACTCACCATTTGTTATTTTCTGTAGCTGCATCGTTCTCTGAAGGTTCTTTTTCTCTACTGTCCTGCACACTTCCTTGTCTTTTGTACGACTCAGGTTTTCCGCTTCGGACATCTTTAGACCTGCGTGAGTTGTACAGCTCCTGAAGAAAAGGCGCTGGAAATCCGCTGAGGGCGAGGTGGTCGCTCCGCGGGTCCAGCCCCTCCAGAACGGCCGGGTCGAGGGTGGCGGGGTGCTCCAGGGTGCGGGGGAGGTCGAGGTGGGCGTCTCCCGGGGCGGGCAGTGCCGCGCCCATCGCTGCCCCCCCGCGCACCAGGGCGCTCAGCAGGGCGCCGTCCACGTCCCCTCGCACGGAGCGCCACGAGGGCTCCAGGGCACGCAAGGGCACCGGGCGACCCTGCATAGACACACACGCGCTCTGTGTTAAAAGTTGAAGTTCCTGTATATACGCTTTTTCCTGTCTCCGTCTCGCCTCCTTTCATGCAATGAAATTGTGTTGACGAACTATGGAAACTTGCGTTTCATATGCGTCTCGTAAATCATGTACTGACCTGGAACTGGAGAGTCCTGTCGAAGATGGCCTCTTGAGCCTCCAGTGTGAGGTGGTCCATCCTCCAGTCCTCCTCATGGATTGTCACATCGCCCCTCAAAGGGCCCGCGCCGTGGCCGGAGGAGACGGCGACCACCTTGACGCTGCTGCCGACGGCGGCGACCAGGACCCGCGCCGCCGCCGCCTCCTCCTCCGCGTCCAGCAGCAGGAGCTGCACGTGGCTGGCGCCGCACGCGGCCTCCAGCGCGGCGCGCGGCAGCTCCCGCAACTGGCGGTCGCCCACGTAGGCCCAGCGGCCGGCGAACGCCTCGTCCAGCACCTGGACGACCTTGGCCGCGCGGAGGCCCGCTGGCACGCCGCGCACCCTCACGGCCACCGCCCCCTGGCCGCCCCCCAGCGCCCTCCTCAGGACCACGCAGTGCTCCGCTTGGAAGCGCAGCGCCCCGCCGCCCGCCGCCGCCCGCCCCTGCTTGGCCAGCTCCTCCGCCACAAGCCACTCCACTTCCCCGGAGCGCTCTGTGAGCGGGGCGCCCCGCGAGTCGACCAGAGCCCACTTCTTGAGGAGAGCCACGTAGTTGGGGAGGAGGGTCTCGGTTTGCGGCAGCGGTGCTCCAAACATTGTGTCGAGTTCGTGTCTAATGAGATCCATTAGATCGTTCACGTGCGCTTGTTCAGAAAATACCCGCAGGCGTGGAAGAAATTCGTGCTGGTAGACGTCTTCCAGCGGATCGTTGTTGTACAGTTTCCACACCTGCGACAGATTATTCTAGTTGTGAGTAAATCTAATCTACCATGAGTTTCACTGTACGTATACAGCAAAATTGTTAGTGGAGAAATTGGCAGACATATTTTGTAAGTAATATAATGCTGAATTCATTATTATTCACAATCAAAGAATTCATAATGAAAGGCACTCTGCACATTTCTCAAGAACAGTAGCGCAAATTTTAGTTTAAAAGTTTATACATTTTATAACTTATTTTTCCTCATGAAACCTTCCAATATGACTCGATTAAATTTAGACACGTTAAAAAAATGTATATAAAGGAGCAAAATGCTCCTGCGTTATTATTTAGGTATATTTGTTCGTTAAATTGATAAAATTGGACTTTAGCAAGCAATAGCGAATAGTAAAGAAGCTACTCTTTAGCGAGAAAGTTATCATTGAGGTTTCCAGATTGTCCTGTTGGCAGGACTGACTGCATTGTGATGACAAAGTGCCGGTAGAATTTTTCTAGTGCAACACTAGGGAAGATCTATTGTTATTTGATAAACATTTTTTTTCAAAACAGTTCATTCTAGATTCCGGGTGAAACATCTCTCCAGAATGTCATCACGTTCTATTCCCTTGATAGAGAAATATTTCTGTGGATTTGTGTCGCTTTATCGGCGAGTAAAAGTAACTAACACATTTCCAAGTACAGAAAAAAATATCTATTTTCTAACAACAATACTGAAAATTAAAAATACTTTTATCAAGAAGTGTTTCACGAATGGTTCCATTAAGAAGGTAGGTACTTTTACCTACATAGTTTCTCAAATCATCTCAGAACGGGGTAGATTGAATACAGAATATGCCGCTTCCTGTCTTAAAAAATCCACTCTACGCCACTGCTCAACAGTCCTTCTCCATTCTCTTAATTTGTTTCTAGATATTCTGTACTGTCGATTTGTATTGCAAATCCTTGGTTGGTCGTGCGGAGTGGCACGCACCTCGTGGTCGCCGTAGCCGAAGGAGAAGACGGTGTTGGGTGAGGCGGAGTCGCCGGTGCGCAGGAGGTCCTCGTGCTGGAAGTGCAGGTGCGGCCCGTCGGTTGCCCCCTTGCGACGAACCACGGGGCGATTCGTATAAATCACCATCCGCACGCCCTCCAAAGAGCAACGGTGCAGCAAATATTCGTCTTTCGTCTTGACGCCGCCAGGAGTCGTGTGCTTGCTCTTGAAGTTGTTGTAAAACTCAAAATATTTTTGTAAGCTGAAGTCGCCCTTTGAGGATGTGAAAGCCTGAGCAGAAGAGAAAATAACAACAACAATAATAATAACAATAATAATAATAATAATAATAATAATAATAACAACAATAATGTTTGTTATGTATAGATTTTTTAACCGGTTGGTCACCGGAGTCCTGAGGGGGGACTTGAGCTTGAAAGTGTTTAGTGACTTTGGTTCAGGGTATTTACATCGTGGTCACCGAAAGAGTTGAACTAGTACCGACTTGCTTAAACTACATGCCAATCACCAGCGGTTTTCATTCAAGAACATTGGTGGTCACTGAAGGAGCTACACCAACTGTGCTCGAGCTAGAGGCATTGTCTCAGAGGATGTACCTGCGTTTTCACCGGAGGGGCTGCGCCTGTCGTGCTGGCGTGCTTGAGCTGGACGAAGACGGTGAGCGGCTGCGGCTTCAGCACGCGCAGCACGAGGTCGTCCAGCGGACGCGCAGCGGCCACATTGGAGAACAGTTGAAACGAGAGGCCCCTGCTGCGCGCGCGCAGCGCCCACAGGCCGCCGAGGAAGATCTCGTATTCTGCTCCGAAGGTCGTCGCTGCGCCCTTCAGTCGCCCCAAGACGGGAGACTCGGCACTGAAACAATTGCCGCTGCACAACCTTCGCACTGAAACTTTCATCTGCGTTGCCATCTTTTTCTTCGTATTTTAAAAGAATATCCAGTTGTTTAAACGTTAAACCTGAAATTTTATTTTTAAAATAAAAATACATATGAATCGTTAAAACCAGATCGGCATAAGTGACATTTTATAAATTCTGATGAATCTGTTTAATAGCAGCAGTAATACTGAATGTTTACGATGAGGCTTGGAGTGGTCGGCCTTCTGTTGTCACCGATGATTTGGTAAGGAAAGTTAAAGAAGTTCATAAGAACAGGTGCTACACATTGACAACGCTGTCAGAGGAATTTCCACAAACTTTCACGTACTTTTTTGTTTAAAAACTGTTACTGATCGCTTGCGTTATAGCAAACTCTGTTCCCGATAAGTTCGTAAAACGAAGCGATTTGGTAGTATTTTGACTATCGTCTTAGATATTGCCTTGTGACGAAATATATTTTCAACAAACGCTGTATTGTCTTTAACTACAACACTCGACGACAATCACATTCATCAGGTAACAGTATCAACAGCTCACTACAAAAAATTCACATATAATACATGTACATTATTTTACAAAACCTTGCCAGATGACATTAAACTATTAAATTTGACACAAAAATTTAAGTCCTAAGTAAAATCTTTTCTCCTGCACAACTGTTTCTGTACAATTAGAGAATATACTGAGCATCCAAAAGGAAAGTAATATTAATTTTTAAAATGACATTTAATGTATTACATATCATTTGGATTGTATAATTGTAAAGTACTGCGCTTCAGCTTCTGAGTCAATGACCCCCATCTCGATCATGTTTTCGTCCAGTTTCCCTGATCCTCCAGCAAATGCTGAGATGGCCCCTTGTTTTGCTTCTGGACATAAATGCAACTTCAAATTAACTTATCCCCATAGCACGTCATAAACAGTTTTTAACGTCAATAAATAAATAAAATTAAGTAAAGTAAAATATGTGAAGACTTCGTTTACAGAACCTGGGGCCCTAATTTCATGTCCTAGCCCTTCCAAATGCTCTTCCTGTTTGGAAATAATTTTCCGAGTTCACGTAGCACTACATTAATTGGCAGTTATGATTTAAACGAGAACATATGTGTTACTATAGCACCACTAATTATCGATATGAAATTCCTACGAGGATCATTGCAAGAAACTTCAAGCCAAATTCAGTACATGGACTAATTTTAAATTATCTAGTGTCTTTAAATAATGTTTTAAAAATATTTTTTCCTCACCTGGAATATGATGTTCTCGCCATTTTATCTGAAAAACAAACATAATGTTTATTTTAAGCGTTATAACTATTTTCTACTTTAGAATTATTAAAGAAATACCGTTCACATTTCGAATGTTAAAATCGAAGGATAGACGAAGGTTACGACCAATCTGAGCATTGATTCTGTTTGCTGATCAATTCCTTTTGTATTATAACGTTATAAGAAATATTCATGTTGATACATTACTGGGCTGCCAACATTAACAAATTTTCCCTTTTTTCTCTGCCATCCTGTAGGTAAAATATACCTTTGCATTGATTGAAATAACTCATACATGTTTCTCCACAACTCGTTTATTTATTCAATTTCTTTCGTAGATTACTTGAATCCCTAACTGCCACTGGCTGGGAAGGGAGCGGTGAAAATATTACGTTAGGTGACAAGGGCGTTATTTGTATCTTAAAGCGTATGTGTCATAGATTATATTTTGCGGCATTTTGCACGATTGAATTTTATTTGACATTTGCTGCCCAGGTAATTTTCAACACGAATAGTTGCGTCATCCAGTACTTGGTTTGTCCAGTGTATGATTTCGTCGCCAGCGAAGAGGGCGGGAAAGATGTTTGGAGTGGTCATTGCGTCATACGTGAAGATATTACAGAGCAACAATGGCCTTGGTGTACACCTGCAAGAATAGGAGAAGAGACAGTAAGCACACGGAGAATAACCTATTTGTGAGGACGATTTTAATAAGGAGAATGAGATACTGTGGAATTCCGAGTTTTTGGAGTTTGAGTAATAAGCGAGGATGCCGAACTGAATCGAAGGCTTATTTGACAGAAAAAAGTTAATCTGGGGTTCATCAGCCAAATAACACTTCTAAAGACTTAAAATCGTTTTCTCAGGACCATTACCAAAGCACCCTGGTTCATACCTAATGATCTTCAGCAGAACTGGTTTATAATTTATTTTCACTTCTTGCATTTACAAGCGGGGGAGTATTGGCGAACGCGTTACATAACAACGTTTTTAGACGCGCGTTACGGGTGCATTAGAAGGGGCAGAGGGAAGTATTGAAAGTACTCTAAATTTGCGTCACGTATTTTATGGACGGACCCCAAGGCAACAGCCTTCGCTTGTTCTTGAGATTGCGTGAATGTTCCTTTTAACTCTACCGGAAACAGAGATTATACTACACCGGGAATGCCTGACAATGCGCAAGATTGTTACAAGACCAGAGCGTATGCCTTTCCTTTTGTATAAGAGGCTGCGTGAACATACCTGTCGTGTCGTCTTCTAAGCGAAAGCTGCGGGTCTCAGTACTGCGTGATGAAGGTTCGCCCAGCACCTCCAATATCTTTTTCTAGTCCGAATCTTCGCTTTGAATCGAAATGATATTACGCCCTGCCGTAGTGTGTTTTCCTTTGATGAACATGCAACTTTGCAGAAGCTTCTGACGATTACAGGAAGTGACAAATCAGCTAATCGTATAAAAAAGGAAGTGGCTAGACGATAAAATATGTTTTCCGACGACAACGAAGCTGCAGCTATACGATTTTATATTAACAAATATTAGTAACGGTGGTATATATTACAAGAATCTAATCGTTAATCTCCTTTCAACCTAATCTACAATGATTATATTTGATTTTCGGTATTCTTTTCAAGATATGATTAATATATTAATATAATCTTTACTTAAGGTCACCAGACATCCCGTTTTCAGTGGGACAGTTCTGTTTTGAAGTAAGATGTCTCGCTCTCATTTTAATTATTGTGAGATCGTTTGAAAATTCTACTATTAGAATTTGAATGTATACCCTGCTTTAGTGACCGACCACGTTAATCATATGCTACGGCAGTAATTAGCATTTGATGTGGTATTATAGTGGGCCGTGTAATTGCACCACGTATACATATGAAGGGCTGTAAGGAATAACATGATAACAGAAAATAGTTCTCGTTATGTGGCACATATTTCGAGAAAATGTCAAGTGTGGTAACCAACGATATTGCTAATAACGTTACTAAAGAGCTAGTTAGTTCATTGAAAATTCAACAGATGGCAGAGCAATCCACATTTTGCTGTCCCTCGTCCAATTTGAAGCAAACAACGTGTTTAAAATTATGACTAGGGGAACTACATCATATTAACAAATGCACTTTCGTACAATTGAGCGAACATTTAAAGAAATTGCAGTCATTGTGTAAAAACTGCGTTGCAAAATGTAGAAACTTGAAAATGTCACAGGGATTTCATGTAAAATACTCCTCAAAATTAAAATATCTTAATGATCAATGGATGCAAGGTAGCAAGTTTTGACCTATAAATTTACTCAATATATAATATTAAATAATATAATTATACATAAACGTCTAACCATGTCGGGGTGTCACGTGAAAATGTAGTGAGAAATTCCATATAACGTGTGAATGTTCCGTATGTAACATTTGCCCCTATTTGGTGGCAACTCGGCGTACTTTGGTAAGTGTTGACAGGGTCATGAAATCTTTTTGACTGCGTCAGAACCAGGGTCCAGGATATAAAGGAGGCCTTAGTCAAAACATTTTTAATATCAATAATAAATTAAGTTTTCAAAATGTTCTATGATGAAATTCGAGTGCATGGCGAATCATTCTTGTTTTCTTAGTTGCAGCAATACATCACCAGAGCGTGCCACGATTCTTGATCCCTCAAATTGCTATTAGGTGCGAGAGGAGTGGAGCAGGTTTGTTTATTTGGTTATTTTAACGATCGGTCTATTATATTGAATCTGTAACAATTTTTTGATTCAAAATTGTTTCTTTTACAGGAAAGCGAACACATTTGTTTACCTGATTTTGTTAATAACTCTCGTTACCATCCATTATTCTGAATTCAACTACTGTTGGTAGAGGAGTGGGGGTAGGTAAACTGGGGCTCCAGAAAACGGGCGCGTAAAATGAAGCAGCAGTTGGCGACCGTCTCTTCTGTTTTGGTATGTATTTGTGAAAAGTAAAAATCTAAGAAAAATGTCGTAGAACTTTTTTTTGTGCAGTGAGTTTTGAACTGTCATTATACTCAAGTATAAGTCTGATAATTATGAAGTGAAGGCAGTAATTTTTTTAATTCTGTTCAAATTGTTCTTTATTCAATTGTTTTTTGAGTATTCTCGATTTGGTAGTTGCGCCAAGTATTCTGTGGTATATTTTATTTTACTAGGCTTTACTGGTTAGTCATTAAGAAATAATAAATACATGACATGTTTGAGTTATGTATTTCTAAAATAAATAATGTATTTGAGTATAAGTATATAGAATTTCAAAATAAGTATTGTATTTCACTGTTTAATTCTACTGTATAAAAATGACATGGGGAAAGTAGTTTGAAATTAAATATGAAATATGTGTTCTTCAGTGAGAGGTGGCTACTGTTAATTGTTTAATTTTTGTTTTATAATAGTTTGTTCTTTTCTTTCTCTCTAGGCTTCAGGTTAAAACAGCCAGAATACCATATAAGGGATGTGTCTAGAATAGCATATTGAGTTATTGTTTTTAATACTACATTCAACTAATTTGTTTGTCTGTATTGTACAGCTTTTCTAAAGCAGCCTTTCAGAAATGTAGGTTTCTGTATCTCCCTTTAAAAATAACTTATTGGATTTCTCAGTTGGGCAGAGGAAACATAAAGAATTTGGTGTCTACTACAGCATGGTTCTCCCCTCCCCATGAGTTGTATTTCCCGTACTGGAGATGTATTCTCCTCGAAATTCTTCTTAATACTCCTCAAAATTAATCCATTTTAGGTCCCATGTTTATGATTTCCTCACTAAAATTTTGAAATGAAAGAATCCAAAAGACAAATCGGCCAAGAAAGCATTCTCAAGAACATTATGAGGATTCATTCAAATTGTGTTGCATAAATAAAGATTGTCTTTGTTTTACTATTGATTTTTCGGTCATCCCCTCTTAAAGTTTTGAATGCCGCCGTCTGAAGAAAATTATCAATTCGCAACTGGATGTGTAGATCTATTTAAAATTAAGTTGTAGGTTGTTGTTTTTTTAATGTCAAAAACAAATTACTGAGTTGATAGTAGAGGGCGGTAGTATACCTACATTTCCTGCCCAGAAGCTACAAAAAAAGAGAATCTCAAAATTTAGTCAAATATTTTATAGAGAAAATAAGCTTTAAATCTTTTCATGCACATTTTATTGAATGAACTAATTTTAATTTGAAATAGAATTTCTTAAAGAACTCAAATGAACCAATTAAATTAAAAAGATTGTTTTTAATTTTCTCCGAAGTTAAAAAATTTAATGAAATGCAAAGATTTTATTTCGAGAATTTGAGAAATTCTTGAAACATCTCAAAACAAAGTATGCATTCAAAAATCTTTAACCTTCTTCAATCTTCTATAATCTTCAAAAATATGAAATGTTTTAATGATTTTTAATGATCTAGTATAGCTATCTCAAATTTCATTGCAACTATTCAGAATCAATGTTCATATTTAATTTAATGTATAATTAGAAAATAAAATATAATCTATACTAATAAATAAAGAGAGTAGTGTGTTGAACTACAGTGCAATAATCTCGGGATGTTTAGAACTAATATCTACGAAACTTTTGTGCAAACTTCTTTTGAAGGACTGGAGTACAACGGACTGTGATTTACAACCATAAACCTTAATATATTTACAAAAACCATTTTTTTTGGACGTCCTTGGTCTCGCATTACATCATAGATTCAAGAGTGCATCAGTGGTCAATAGTTAAGCCAGGGTGCATTCAGAGAATGAAAGAGACTGACATTACTAATAAATGCCAAGACTTTATCTTGAAAAATAAATCAAATATTATGGGAGTCCATTGTTTGCAATATTCACATATCAAGCTACAAAGCATCTAGCATGTCAGATCAAATAATGTAGCTAAAATTTTTTTCTGTTTCAGCTTTTTCTCAAATTGTGTTCATGCATTGCACGTGTTGGAAGAGCAGTATTTTTCTAATGTTTCAATGGCATGATGAATAAATTAAACTATGCAAATGTTTGATATTACATGGTACTTGCTCATCGGTCTTTAAACATATGTTTCTGTTGTATTTAAAATAATTATAAAATCTGGCAATTATGCTTCAGCATAGATATTTTCATAAACTATGATTCAACATAGAAAATAAGAATTTGATAATTAGATAAGATTATTTATTTCATCGCACTGGTCATAATGACATAGGATGAGTCATTTTTGTATAATACAGAACAATAATATAATACAAAATAATAAAGAAACAAAATATACCCACAATGGAAGAATATTTAACGTTATACATACTTAACATACGGAATCCTTCAACCCCCTAAATTCAATTAATATATCTCCAAAACACTTTTCAAAGTCAACCAAAGCTTACATATGATGACATCCGTGCAACTGCGTCTTAACCCACTTTGGGGTCTCTGTGGTAAACACAACTTACTCTGCTTAACTTCAATATGTAAAAGTTTCAGTGTATTTTTATCAATACAATTCACAGTAAATCCAGGAAGTGGTGATGTTGCACTTAGCGTAGGATTACATTACTTTGTGCAATGGTGGCCTATGCAGTACAGCCCATTCTTTTGTCAAAACAATCACAATATTTATTTTATTTATAAAACTTAACTTAGCTGATGGATTATATCATAAATAAAATTTAATCATAAAAATAATAATTAAAATTAAAAGTGAATTCAATTGGAATTGTAAAGAAGAAAAATTTTATGACCTCAATGAATTATATACCGCCTATGAATAAATATTTTGATAGATTCCGTTCTCCCTCCTTTTTAGGTAGACGTAAAATCATCTGTAGAAGAAAGTGCAGAAATTTTGTCTGTTAATGAATAATTAGTTTAAAATAAATCTGGCTGTCTACTTCTCAATTAATATTTGTTGTGAAAATGGACGAACTTTCATTTATTCCAGTTGTCTGTAAAATTTGTTATGCAATAGTGGCCTAACACACACAGCAAATTGCATTTTCTATCTCTCATTATTGGCACTATTATGAATAGTAAGGTACAACACCAAAGTAATTATTCATTAAAATTCCTGCATTTGCAACATCGTATAACACTTACAAATTAATTTTAATATTGCCAGTAACTTCATTAGCCATTTACTCCAAACCCAGAATCTGAGGATTGGCCACTACTGTGCAAATATCCTCATGAACAATAATTGCCTACAGAATCAAAACAGGATCTATACAAACTCCAGCCTAACACACATATTATGCTAAATAGCCTTATATTTTACAAATTCATCAACACTAAAAGCCATGGCAAGATAAGAAGGAATAAAGACATCTTTCATATGCACCTGGCTCAGGCAAACCTTTGAGGTGCTTAGGTAGAAGATTGTACAAACAAAGTTCAGTATGACAGTTATTGTGACATAAGTGATTGTTAAGAGGTGTTACAATGAGATCTTCTTTATTCCTTGTATTAGAACAATGAACTAGAGATTTCTTTGTATACAGATGTGACTTGTATTTTACAAACATTAAGATTTCATAAATATGCCTATGTAGTAATGATAGTGTGTGTAATGTTTTAAAAAGTTGTCCAAAACTTTTGTTTCGAATCAGTCACATCTTTATTCTAATTGCTCTTTTTTGAAGTTCAAAAATTTGTTGGACATGAGATGAGTTACCCAAGAACATTATTCCATGAAATCGATGGAGTGAAGGAGAGCAAAGTACAATATACAAGCTGATTCAATACGCAATGCTCTTCTGACATAAAGCAAAAGCGACTTTACACAACCTTTTTGCTAAGTCTTGAATAGAAAAAAAAAAGAAAAAGAAAAAAAATGTGGTTTCCATTTCAATGTGTCGTTCAGCCAAATTCCCCAAAATTTTGATTGGTCCTTAGGTGATGTCTTTGTTTTGAATTTTTGGCTGGTGGATATTCAAAATTGAAAGAAATTCTAAGAGTTTTAGCTTTGTTTATCACTATCTTATTAATAGAAGATAAAATAGACAAAGAATAGTTTATTTTAAGGTAATTTTGATTCGATATAATAAAAAAATTATAGTAGAAAAGACACAACTTGTGAAATTGACCGCAGAAGAAGTCTCGTCTAGATGGAAAATTATTTTGAGGATGATTTTCGAATGTGGTGAATTGTTTAACATTGTTGATGGAACCCAGAGCCTGGTAATACTAATGAAATATTATTAGGTAAATGGAATAAAGAAAATGGTAAGGTTAAAAAATGTATTATTCTATAGCTTGATACAAAACATTTGCTTTTTTGTAAGATGTGAAACAGCATAAAAGTGAAAGAGATAAGTTGCATCAATTTTTTTTGTCACAACCTAAAGAGAATATTGATTTGTTGACACACAAATTTCATAATATATAATAGGATTGGGCAACAGTAGTACAGGGACATTAAGAAAATTAGATGATATTCAAATTAAAATGTCATTATTTACAATGCCAATAAATTAAATTGATTTATGTGCAATATTTTGACAGACTTCACCTAAAGAATTTGATCATACCTATATTACATGGCCCGATCTAATACACAATGATAATAAGGACATATTTTGAAAGATTGTAGAATTGGATTGGTCTGTTTTAAATCCAAAAATTAGAATCATGGTTCTAATGATTGTAAAAATCAAGATAAAGCTAAGGAATGTGCAGAGTTATCTATTGAAAAAATTGAAATTCAATATATTATTTCTGACTCTCTGGTTTGAAATTTTGTAAATTTTGTCCAATAATTTATTTTATGCCCTCAATAATAATTTATTTCACGCAGTTATTGTTTTATAAAAATTAATGTTAATGCATATGTGCAGAGTTTTATTCTCAATGTTGCAAATGAGTGAGTTCGCTTACCTTCAGGAGATCTATGAAGATACATTATATTATATTAAAGTTATTGGAATGCCATAATAATTACACAAAATCTTAGTAGCTAAAATTTTTTGATATCAAGTAGAAGAATTTAAGAAAATAGAGACACTTACTTAAATTCTCATGAGATTTTATATAATTATTATAATACAATGACAAGCTAATAGCTAAGAATAAGATTTTTATGACCTAAAAAGTCCAAAATATGCCCTTTAGTATGCAATAAAAATTAATAATATTTCATTTTCTGTATAGACCTCTTGATAAAATTCAGGAGATGAATAATTTTTTTGTGCAAACATGAAACAATCTGATGTACTTCATGGGAGAAATAATTGAAGTAAATATTCACCTTAGTGAAGTACATTGTATGTCTGGATGCATTTCTTCTCCCTGGTTATTTTATCATCTATAGAAAAGAAAAGAAAAAAAACAAACTGTGACAAGCTCTTTGTAATAAATTATTTGAATTGAAATTGAAGGGGAAAAATAATTGCATGAAAAGTAGATACATATCAGAGGTAAGTCTTTATTTTAATGAAATATGCAATACATGCCCCTATAAATACACAAATATATACACAAATATATACCAACAGGAAAATATGCACCAACATATTACACAACATATTATCCAATTATGCAAAATTATAGAAATATGTTACCTAAAAAGACAAAACAAATGTAATGTATCTTTATATCTCCTGCAGATGAGCGAACGTACATGCTCAAAATGCCAAGGATAAAACTCTGCACATATGCATTAATGTTTGCATTGTATAATAAAAAGTTCATAAAATAAATTATATCAATGAAATTCTGATGAATAGTTTACAGACAATGGGGCTACTCATATTACAATGGACATGACTGGTTTTCTTCATGTAAACCGTTACAGTACTTTAGAAAAAGGGACAGTGCTTATCAAGGGGAGCAGATTGAAGCACTTGGCTCTAATTGCATAGATGTGATAACATTTGATGGAGAGAAATGGACAGATCATTATTTTGATGGTGTTTGGTATTTTCCTCAAGTAACTTGCAATTTATTTTCAGTTAAAGAGGCTGGTCAAAAGGGAATTGATCAAATGGTTCAATTTAAGGGAAATAATGGATTTTTTATAATGCAGGAATTCTTATTAAAATGGTTTTATCAGATGACTTGAAAGATCTTTGTAGATTATTAGTAAAAGTCAACCATCAAGAAAAATCAAATTGCATTTCTAATAATGATCATAATATATAAACAATGTAGTGATAGATGGCAGCTGAGCTTCGAAAACCTAGCCTAGACCAATGAAATTAGAAAACAAACTAGTATGAGTAAGTCTATGTCATTCTGTAGCACTGTTAGTTTAAAAATGCATATATTGTTCATGATCGGCAATTATTGCCTTAAAAAGGCATTCAACAAAATACATTGAAAACTAATAAAATATATTAACTTTTTGAGGGATATTTAGGAAAGATCCTCAAATTAACATAAAATATTTTTTTTTAATTTACAGCAGAATAGTTGAATTTTTAATGGATATATAAAAGCTATACATGTTATAATAAAAAATAATTATATATGAATATGGATGATTTTTACTGTGATGAGTTTAATTCTTGGAAAGCAATTTTAAGAATTCTTAAGATTAAATATTCTAGTAGAAGGACAGAAAGGAAGAGAGAAATAAAATCTTAATAATAACTGAAATACAATTTTTAAAAGCTGAATAGAAAGTTCTTTTTGAAATGGATATTTTCAAATAAACAATTCATTTTATTCGGTGTTCAAATACAAATCCTAGATCTTTGATATGTTTATGCCCATGAAAAATGAAAACAAGAATTCATCGAGTTCAATGGAATAATGATTTTCTTTTTAACTTTTGTATTAATACCCCCCCCCCTCTCTCTCTCTCTCTCTCTCTCTCTCTCTCTCTCTCTCTCTCTCTCTCTCTTTCTCTCTCTTTCTCTGACAAACGTTTTTAAAAGTAAAAGTTTTTGTGATAAAGATATAGCATTACAGCTAATGAAGGGGCGTTTGCTTGTCGAACTGTCCAGTACATAAATCTTTGAGCCATGGATTGTACTTTAAATTTATCTTGTGTACTTTTGGAATACAATTTTCGTGTAGCTGTAGAAAAACCGTGGCAAGTATACTGATTGTTTTAACATAATTTGTTGTTTGTGAACTAAAACAAGATTTAAAGAAAGCAAACTTTATTTCAGTAATGAGGGGTGTATCGAATCATAAGGACACACAAATATTTCCATTGCTTGTCAGGTACTTTAATTCTACTGAGGCGATTCAAGATAAAATACTTAATTTTAAATCTTAGCCTCGAGAAACTTCAGAAACCACTGCTACGTTCTTGAGTGAATATTTAGAAAATGTGAACTTAAAAGAAAAAAGGAATAGCGGTTTGTACAGATAACACGAACCGTAATTTTGAAGGTAATCCAGAAAGGCCTTCACAACACTGAAAGGAAATGTGAGGCGTAACTTACTTGGAGTTGGGTGGTTCGCTTACGTACTACTTCACAATACTATACAGGTGGCTGCTGATGTTCTTCCAGTACATATCGAAGGCATTGCTTCTAAAATATATTGATTCTTCTACAAGTATGTCTGTACAGTAAGGGTAGAAAAAGTCTCCAAGAATTTTGTGAATTTGTGGACCAAGGGAACGAACAAGTTCTAGGTACAGCAAATGAGATGGCTTGCTTTTTTGTCTCCCTGCAATCGAACGTCTTGTGACTTAAGTTCACCCACCCGAAGACGTATTTTGAATCTCAAAATAAATGCCCATTTATCATTTAGTCATTTCTTGAAAATCCTCTATCAGAAGCATGACTAATTTTTTTCAAACCCAAGCATTAACTTTTCACTCAGCAGTTCAGAAAGTACAGGGTCAAACAATTTCAGTTTTGAGGTTATTTCTGTGTTAAACGATTTAAAAGTTTATTTAATTTCCAAAGGTGAAGATTGCTTCATAACGTAAGTTGTCAGATCAATTCTTAGAAAATTAGAAAATGAAGGTTTTTCATCAAAGTTCGCAAAGTTTAACCAGTGTATCCATACGTTTTACCAAACTGCAACTTAACAAATGGATTGCGCCCATTGAAACCTCGGGAGAGCACAGTTGGGTAACAGTGAAGGCAGGGATACTCCACTGGAAGGATGTCGAGAGGATTGAAGATTTCATTCTCATGTGGCTTCTCAAACAAAAATAGGTAGTATTAATTTGTACGATGAGAATGTGTACTTTACTTACTTACTTACGATGAGAATGTGTACTCCGGGAAAATGGAAGCTGGAAAGAACATCACCGAGCCATTGCTGGGTAAAAATTATTTCACATTTTAATGCGAACAATGCCCATACATTCAATATTTTTTTTAAAAATATTGGAATTTCTTCAGTTTACCTGGAACTAACGACATCCTCTGAACGAGTACTTTCTTACATGAATAGTTTGTGGACAAATGACACGAACGCTCTTTCAGTGCAAACTCTAAAGGCCATGTTGGTTAATAAGGTGAACTTTACTCAGACTTGTGCAAACTTCTACAAAATGATTAGTGATAAAAAACTTACTGAAGATAATTCATTCTTCAGAAAAATACCAATAAATGCTACACTAATAATTCTAAAGGAGTTTTGGTTGGTGTAAACTGTATATTACTATATCATGTTACACTTATTTATTTGCTTATCACAAATATCCAACCTTCAGCTTTTGTGACAAAATAGGGTGAAACATCCTCTTTTATTGTTGAAATAAAAACAAAAAGTCTTGTTTTCAGGTTTTTGAAATATGGTCACCTTGCATGGTTGACGAGGAGAGCTTTCGACCGCCGTTGCGCTGAGGGTAAGCGAGCGTGTGCGCTCTGCTCGCCGAAGGCGCCCTGGTCGGGGCTCCTCTACGCAACGTTGTGCTTCCTTCTGCCTGCGCTGCCTGCTCCCGCCGACTTCTCTCTCTTTCCTCGTCGCAGCAGCCCCATTAAAAGACCCACGTAGCCCCCTTCAGGAGCGGCCAACCAAGTGACGACCGCCGCCCGAAAGAAGTCCGTGAGGTAACCCGCTGCACGATAAGCTAAGTCCCTATCATTACGAGCATAGGAATTGTGTTTACCAGAATAATTGATGCTTTTGTGTGTAGTCAACCACATTATAAGCTCAGTGAGCAGTTCAGTACCTCCGGAAAGAAGTACCATTTTAATATATAGTTTAATTCTGTATCAAAAATGACAAAACATATGTTTTACTGATATTCTTAAGTGTTTTAAAGAGTGAAAAAATAATGTCTTACGTTTTCGCATCGACTGTAGTGCCACTTCTATTTCTGCCCTTTCGTGTCTGTGCATTGCCCGTCGCAGTGTGTGGCGTGGGTGGGTTGTTTCCCTCTGTGTGTCTTTCACTCAGGGGAATCTGGTCCTCTTCTCGGCGAAGTACAGTTGCCTCGCTTGAGGTAGTGAACCTTTTTCAAAGTCAGCGCGAGGCATATAATGTTTCAGATGACCAGACAACACACAGGCCCATAGTAGAACAGTGCAGTTCCCTATTTTACTTAAGTAAGCGGCGACCAGATATCAGCTGGAACATCAAAATGATTAGAAAAACTTGTTTTGTTAGAATTACCTGAAAACCGAAATCCTAGTTCAATAAATGAAATGGATATAAATGTTTTGATCTTTAATAATATTATAAAACTATAAAAGGATTTTAAAAATTGTTTGAAGCATGAAAGTATCACCAATTGTTTATTTAAATTGTATGTCTGAAATTCTTCGAATTGTTCACATTCTGAATCCGTTTTATCATATGCTTCATTGTGTGTGTGTGTGTGTGTGTGTGTGTGTGTGAGTGAAAGCAATGAACAACGCTTCGTCAGGGCCCATGGCCAATAGTGTTCTCCTTCAGTGGAAGATAAGAAGATTAATGAACAGGGCTGGATGTAGGTATTGCGGGGTCCCCCAAACACAAAATTGTGTTTCCCCCGTAAAAATAGCTCAATTGTTATAAAATAAAAACCTTATACTAATACAAGTACTTCCTCTTCAAATACAAATGAAAACTACTATTTTTAATATGAAATCTTACTTATTTTATATTTATTACATTAAATGTATTTTACAAAATATATTTCCGAAGGGCATGGCCCCAAGCACCTTGTGTAGGTAAATCCCGCCCTGTTAAAGAATAATGCCAAGTAAGCAATTCGGTAAAAGTTGACAGTCTCTTTAACCAAGACTTTTTGAAAACTGCGGTTGATCTCACAAAATGCAACAAATTTTTTAAAAATCGTATCGTAAAAAAGTATCGTATGTTTCTCCCACAAAAATTCAACTCGTTTGTTTTCAAAAACTCTTTCTCTGCAACGCTCATAATAGTAAACTAGAAAATAATTATACGGCTGGTTTAGAAGATTTGTCGGGTTGTTTATTAAAACTTGGCTCAACTGCTCTTAAACGCCCTTTATCTCATATTTTTATTGCATTTTTATGCATAGGAATATTTCCAGGTATTTTCAAAAGAACAAAAATTAAATTCAAAAGTTTCGGAAAAAAATATTTTGTCAGTTTTCTTGGAAATATTAGAGAAGCATCGAGTGGTAAGAGATATGAGTGAAACAGTTCTCAGGAAATAAACCTGTGCTTTCTGACTCAATACGGATTTGTAAAATGAAAATCTACGGAAACTGACATTCTTTTGTTTATTAAAGATGTTGTTTTATCAAAGAATCAAAATGAAGCTCCTATTGGAATATTTTCAGATATGCCGAAAGGTTTTGGCGTCATTGTCAATGACATTTTTTTCTTAAAATTATCTTCATATAGAATTCGCAGAATTCCCCTAGGTTGAATACCAACAGACTTTAAACATCGATTCCAAAAAGTAGAAATATGCGACATGTTTGCCCCAGCTAATCTTAATCGCATCGGACGAAGGCGTCACAATTCTGACCCATGGTCGATACTGACCCCACAGCAATATATGATCTCGATCGGTGACGTCATCACTACCAGCTAAAATCGTTCGCTTCTACATAATGCAGGGTGGCTGTTCTTACGCCAATGGTCATATGTCGTTTTGTTACTTGGGCGTAGAGCACAAACATAAAACGTTAATTTAGTTTTCCTTCTCCTTTATGTATTGTCATACTGGTAGATTCTGCCCTAAGCCTCTTGACCAGCTGCATTGATCATCCATTACCATTATTAGCGACGTAAAGTCGTTCAAAGTAACACACTCGTGTCTCCATTAGCGACGGGCTGTATCAAAGTGTTATTGTCATGCGCAAATTCGGTTGAGTAAACAAGATGCAACACGCTATTGTGAACACTGCGGGCAGCCCCCAAGCGAAGGCTGAAATGACCAGGAATTTCTTTCCGCTTCCTTTATCCAAGCGTGGCATGTGCAACCTACAGAAGGAACAGGAGTATAAGTTCTTTACAACACAAATTGATTCCACTGCTGATGTGGTAAAGCCAGGTTCTCTCTCCTTTCCGCAACTCCAAGAGCGATTGGAAAGGGACATGAACTCGCCAGCAATCAAGGCAACTCGCGAATTCCGAAAGACCGAAGAATCACTTTCTGTTCCCTTTGTTACGTGTCCTGTGCAATGAGTAGAATGGTAAAACATTGATGCTATTGTTATCTTCGGCGAACTCTGTATTTTTAAAAGTTCCAAAATTTTAACATTTAAAAATTAGAAAATTTAAGATTTCGATTTTTGTCTTAAACAAAATATATTCTAAAAATAGCTCCTTAAATAGGTCATGCACATTTTTTGAGAAAAAGTATTTTTTACGTAATTTGTGCTTGAAATTAATGCAATTTGTAAAAGAAATATTTTCTCAAAAAAGGTCCAGAGCTTTTCTTCATTTGTTTTTCCACAGATACAACAGAATACGCTTAAAATAATGGTACAGATCTCGTTTTCGTCGAACTGTCCGTATTTTCGGAAATCAAATACTCAATATTTGAAAACTACGAAATTGAAGATATAGATTTTTGCCTTTAGAAAAATCTTTAAAAAATAAGCTTATTAAAAGTCTATAATTTATTTAAAAAAACCTGTAGTTTTCCTGTAATTTCTGCTTGACATTAATGAAATACTCGGGTATCCAGGTGTTCTACCAACTATGAGCAGCGAGAAAAATTTTTGGAGAACAGAAATGGATCGAAAGCAGATTAAAGTAATTAAGGTTATTTTAATTATAATTTACTATTGCTAATTTGTTATTACTACCGTGCGTGATGTTGCCACACAATGCAGTGATGAATATTTGAGAAGCTATTCATTGTTACAAGAATTTCATTGTCATAGATGGACGAGAGGAGTCGGGTTTATTTACTGAACGTTAATGTTACAATGTGTTTATGTTTAGTAAAACGGTACATTTAACTTTTTTAAATTCGGGAAAATTTATACATACATACAAAAGCTGAATATTACATCACAATGTCGTAATTTCGCATACATTCATAAGGCGTTACATTTGACGGCAATTATATTATTCTACATGTTCAATTTATTTTGGAAATTATCTTTGCTCTTCTGTATAATGTACTGAAAATAATGCGAGAAAGTATCTGCATTACAGCACCACTAATTTCAGTTGTCATGGATCCTTTTTCAATATTGTTCGTTTTCTTGATTTCATTGATTCGATTATTACTTGTAGAACTATTTATTTGATTTGATTTATTTGGTCAAAAAGCAGTCAAAACTATGTGACGTATGTGGGAGAAAATCATCTGCGCACTTTTTTTTTAGTTCCAGATTTCCTTCCCAAAATTTTAACTATAAATAGTTGAAAGATGAATAAAAGTTAAAATATAATAATAATAATAATAATAATAATAATAATAATAATAATAATAATAATAATATAAAGCACGAGATTATCAACATTTGAGAAACTAGACATTTTCGTTCCTGAGTTATAGAAAACTTATTTGCATCGGTAAATGAACTGCAGATTTTATTTTTCCGCATTGCTAACAAAATAGTAACTCACCCCCAGCTCTAGTCCCAGCACTACAAACAAAAGGAAAGTTCAACAAAACGCGTGTCGGATATGTGTCGGATATTTCGTAGCACAAAAGCCTAGAAAGAATATATTTGGCAAACAACCATAAAAATATGGATGTAATCTACCACAACGAAAGCGTTTAGTTGTTCGAGCAGCTGAATTCTCTTCAGTTAGAATCGAATATATTTTTCGTACCTTAAGCCGCACGCCATGTTTGCACACAGGGCCGTCAGCCAAAACCAGGCAGCTGTCAGCACGAAGTACATCGACAGAGCTGCACACAGAACACACACTAATTAGCGAAATGTTATATTACTCTGAAGATAAGAACAAGAGGTTCGTAACAAACACGCACAAAAAAAAGATATTTTCACAAAATGGTGGTGCTACAACTGCTCATACGTTCTCGCATTATTTATATCTTTTCCGCTATATTATAATTATATTACAACCGCTTGAACTCAGTGCCTCCGAGTTAAGGCTAAATGCACCGAAAAATACTTGTAGGAAAATTCAATAGATCGCAGCACTATCACAGGGGAATTTACTGATTACGTCTGAATCAATAGTCCGATTTTCGATTTGTAAACTGCATCTGACGCCTTTTTAAAATAGAATTTACGCTACGAAGACCTTTTCCCAAAAATCTAGCAAAAACGCGAATTTGAAATTAGTTCTTAAACTTCCGAGAACAAATTTAAAAATGTGGCATTATAGCGCGATGGCGACATGCTTCCTGAATCCAACGCCGTCACAATCATGCAGATCGGACGAATAGGAGCGTCGTAAAGTGAAATTTACGAAAACACCTCGCCCCCCCACTTCCCCTTCTGCCCCGTTGCGTCACCCACCCGCCCGTTGTAGGCCCTCTGTCAGCGCGGTGGCACGGCCAGGCCCGGCGTTGTGCGGCCAGCCCCGACGGACGGACGGACGGACGGACGGAGGAGGCGGTACTTGCGGGACACGCAAGCCACACACTCGGTTTATGCGTTCGTCACTTTGCATCTCAATCTTTTTTTCCAACGGATATCAAACTAGAGATTCTAAACCCTACAATTACAGAGAGTAAACGCATGTAATTGTAGTACACGAAAGACTACTTTTTTCACATATGTCCGACTATCTTACGAATTACCATTTAAAATTTATTTGATGCATTACTCAAAAATATGATTCCGATTTTTAACTATTTTTTTAAAAAAGGAGTTTAATTGTGTAAAAATATCCGCATATTCCATCTCCTCACAGCTTATTTTAGGTATATTACTTCTAAGGTCTTCTGTTATCACTCCACCTGGTCTAAGATTCTTTCGTTGCTCAAATACCGGTAAAAATGAGCGGAGTAACGCACGAGCTTCTTTTATCTACAACTCGATTTTTGCATCTCAAAACGACGTGTATATTGCTTTAAGAGTTATCTGTGAATCTCTTTTCCACGTAAAATAGTCGAAGCTAATTGTAAAAATGTTTTCGTACTTTCGGACAAATTTAAAACAATAGCCATTATCTTGCGAGTCGGGTGACGTCGTCGTCGAAGGCCTGTTTTGCGAAGTTACGGTCCTTCTGAACGTAGTCTTCCTCAGGGCTGGATGCCCAATTGACATAAGATGGTTATGGACATGGTAAGACCCACCAAGATGGTCGAAAGACGTCGGCAACAATATTCGACGCGGCCAGTCACGCCGACAGCCAAGGATCATTCCACATAGCTCTGGCCGAGGAAAGCCTACGACTGCAAATTTTAAAAAGTTGGTAAAGAATAGTGGTCTGAGAGCTGTATCCTGTACACCAACGCGCGTAACAAGCATGCGAAAATAAGATAGTCATGAATCATGTACTTATCCAGCTCACCTTGGTAAGTTTCATTTCTGATATAAAAAAACTTGTGTTATATTTTGTATAATTTTGAAGGATATACAATAATTCCTGGTGAGTCATTTCGTTAACAGGACTTACGTAAATGAATAAAAAAACGTAATGATGCAATTGGGAGTAACTTCTAGATGTTTGCTTGCCTTTGGAGCGTGTTTTCCCGTTTCCATTTTCTTTGTTTTATAAAAGGGAGTTTTCTAGAAAAAGTTATCTGTGGAAAATTGCACCATGCATAACCGAGTTTAAGACGTGCACCTTTCGTGGACATATCGGACAAAATGTATATAAAATAATATGGTACATTTCAAAACGAGTTTAAAAACGAAGGAAATCTATTTCTGTGGTATGATCTTAGCATCCGACATGCTTTACCTCTTAACGGCCTTACGCGACTGCTAATGAATCTACACAAACATTCCAGAGTAGATAGAAAATTGAGGTTTCTTTCAATGTGAATATCTTAAAAGTATATGCTTACGTAACAACATTTTTAAAAACTTTTTTTTTCTTTTCCGAGGATGACTTTTTGTCGATTTGACTGAATCACACGGTATTCATGCAATTGTGTTGTTATTTGCACAATCTCGGCTGTCTCCGTTCTTTGGTAATGGAATATTTATAGTGCGTTGCAAATCAGAAAGTCGACGAAGTGGGTGATCTACCTAACAAGTCGATCAAGTGGTTGATCGACCCAGCAACTCGATCAAGTAGAGGATCGCCCGAGCAAGTCGATCAAGTGAGGGATCGACACAGCATGTCGATCAAGGTGGGCGATCGACCAAGCAAGTCGATCAAGTGGATGATCGACCTAGCAAGTCGATCAAGTGGGATTCACCCAGCAAGTAATCAAGTGGGTGATCGACTTAGCATGTCTGCGAAGAGGGCTATCGACCCAGCAAGTCAACGAAGTGGGAGATCGACCCTGCAAGTCGATCAAGTTGGGGATCGAACCAGCAAGTCGATCAAGTTAGGAATCGACCCAGCAAGTCGATCAAGTGGGGATTGACCCAGCAAGTCGACGAAATGGATGATCTAACCAGCAAGTCGATGAAGTAGATGATCGACACAGCAAGTCGACGAAGTAGGTGAGAGACCCAGCAAGTCGACGAAGTGGGTGATTGACCCAGCAAGTCGACGAAGTGGGTGGGGCTACGCTGGGAGAAAAGTAGGTTTATCATGGGATGGATGATATACAAGTAGCACAAATATTCTGTACCTCTGATACAAATGCAACTAGTGGTGCATCAACAGCATATATTTTCTTCGATTGTTTCTAACTCTTGAAATTTTCTGTGCAATTTCAAAAATTCAGAGTTTAACGTAAATATGACTTTGTTATTCTTGTAACCACTCCTCGCGAATAATGGAGATAAACTTTGGAGAGGTTTTTAAGAAAATGCTTTTCAGTAATTTTGCATAACGTTCATGCACAAATTACAAAAAAAATCTGCTTGATTTTTCAAAAAATTGTACACTACATTTTTTAAAGAATTGACTTTTAGAATATATTTTGGTGAAAGAAATATTCAATTCAATTTTGTAATTTTCATATATTGAAATTTTGCAGTTTTGGAAAATATATTGCTCGTCGGCAATGAAAATAGAATCAACTTTTCTACGGGCCTTTGAGGTACATGTCCAGATAATTTAAAAAATTTTAAAAAAAAATAAAAAAATAAATATTTCCTAGATTTCTAGCAAAATTAAGCAAAAACTATTCATATTCAAAAAATTGTACATGATTGTATTTTAAGATGTCTTTAATGAACAGATATCATTCAGAAAAATATCTCTATGTTCAGTATTGTAGTTGTAGGATGAAACTGAACTTTTGCAAATTTGTATTTTTAATAGTGATTTATTAAAATTAAGACATTTTCATTATTTTAAGATCTAGTTAAAATAATTTAATTTAGCAAAAAATCTTTATCATAAAAATTGTAACTGAGAGGTGGTTCAGGGCTGCAATGCCTCTGACCGTGAGGTCCTAGATTCGAGTCCCGGTGGTGACGACTGGAAATTAAAACAGTCATCATTATGCACCACATTAGCTTTGCATTTTTTAAATACTAATTTTCGTTTTCGTCTATGACTTTCCTCTTTGCTAATTTTCTAAGTGTTTAACTATACATACAAAATGCCCCAATCAGGGCGGTGTATAAACATATTTATCGCTTTTTCTATTCAATTTTTCTTATCGTTTTTCCTAGTGGACAATCATGAAGTGAGACTCGCCTATCTCAGGAGGCAATATACATCGATAGCTATGTCGATGCCCAGTAAACCGCGCGTGTGCTGTGACAGAATCTGTTTATTTTACCATAGCTTTCAGTTATTTCCAATATTTGGCGCATTTTAGAACTTTGTCGGACATAGTGTCCTTCGTGGAATAGTCCTATTGCATACCACTCGTGCTTTTGAAATTCTCAGATAAAATGTTCGCTCCCGTATAGTAAAAACTATTTGTAAAAGCAAATTAGCTTCAGATATATTCAGTTATTGCTAGTACATTACGTGAAGGAATGGACTTATCGCCGCGATACAATAGAAAACGATTATTCTGAGGCAATGGAGCTACATTTGTGTGTAGAGGCAAAACAAGCAGCCGCCTCTGCCCGAAGGGTCAGGGAGACTGGACGAAAAGCTTGTGATGAAGATGGGGGCATTGACTCATTGACTGAGCTGAGAAGTGAAGGTTCTCGGCAGGCCTCGTTACTCTCGAGGGTTTGCGCTGCGCTCGCCCGAGGCACATCCCTTGACATTCACTGCACTTACTGTACTAATGACCTTAGGGCGTAAAGGGCCCGTAAAGGGAAACATCCATCAAGCACACGAGAACCCAAAAGTGTTGTTAAGAATGAGCCCATTTGTAATCTGCAAGTCGTTTCCTGTGGCTCTTCGTGCGAGCACCGCTTTGAGGACGCAGATAGCGGCGACGGAAGTCTCGGCAGCCGCAGCTGAGGCGACGCCAGCTGCCCACTACGCACGCGGGCGGTAGACACGTGCTATTCACGGAGGACCGATTGTTGTATCCCAGATGGGAGATCACCTATCGGGTCTTTCCCTGCGACTGGTCACTTGCTGTGCGAGCTATTGTAGTGCATGTGAGTGCAAGTGTGTGTAAGGGGAAAGGTCAGGAAAAGGAAAGATCGCGCCCGGCCCGTGTCCTGTTGTTAGGGTTCTATTCCGGCATTCACTTAATATTTATCGGAGAAACACCCGGAGACTACCGATCAGAGCAGTTGGCTGGAATTCTCGTCCAGGCAGTGCCTAAATTCGACATACGTAATTTCCATAACTCAATAATATATTTTCCTATCCATTTACATTTGCTTGAGACCGATTTTTCAGGATTGCTGCTGCTTGAAAGAAATGATTAACTATTATTTAAAAAAAATGTTTATTGTCCTTTATTGGCAATTGTTACCCACAAAATCTTCCAACAAAATACATTGAAAACAAAACACATTTTTTAGAGTTGTTTATGAAGGAACATCTAATTAACAAATAACATGTACATTTTTAATTAAAACAATGTAGATTTGTAAAAGTAAGACTTTATAGTAAATAAAATTAAATACAAAATATGGAAGAGAGAGAAGATTTTTTTCTGTGACGAGTTTGCATTCTAGGAAAGGGATATAAATTTAATTATTGCCAGATTAAATATCAAAGTAAAAGAACAGAAAGGGAAGAGGGGAATAAAATCGTAATTATAATTTCGAAATTGCCTTTATGGGTTAGATGCAAAGTTATTATTGAAATTGAAAATAAGTTCGAATAAACCTTTAATTTTATGAACGGCTACAATACGCATTCTACATTTTTAATCCATTTTTATTCGTGGATACGCTCAAAATATGATCTACTGAATTGAATAGAAAAATGCTATTTTATTTAAAAATTTGAACGAAAAAAATGTATTTTTCGCGCTTTTTTAAGTAATATCTGAATTGGAAGGCAGAAAGTGTCATTTAAGATAGAATAATTCATAAAATTCATTCATTTCCCAGTATTACAAAAATATTAGTGCTGTTGGAGAACCACTTCTAATACACAAAAACGAGATATTGGCGCTGAATACCTGGACTTTTTCTTACTACTATTGTTATGTCTGTCGAAAGAAATGTTCGATTAGTAATTTGAGTAAGATAATCTACATTTAGTACTATAATTAACCATAAATATTATTGTAAAAGTTACTGTTTATAAACGAAGCTTCAAACGTTGGGAGTTGAACTAACTGTGCGCGTAGAACCACTGTCCTCGTTCACCCGTAGAGTTGGCGAGGAGAGCTTTCGAGCGCCGTTGCGCTGAGGGTAAGCGAGCGTGTGCGCTCTGCTCGCCGAAGGCGCCCTGGTCGGGGCTCCTCTACGCAACGTTGTGCTTCCTTCTGCCTGCGCTGCCTGCTCCCGCCGACTTCTCTCTCTTTCCTCGTCGCAGCAGCCCCATTAAAAGGCCCAGGTAGCCCCCTTCAGGAGCGGCCAACCACGTGACGACCGCCGCCCGAAAGAAGTCCGTGACGTTTCCCGCTGCGCGATAAGTCCCTATCTCTACGGGGGTAATCACTCCAGGGGCCGAACTTTATAGCAGGTCATTGGGCGTTGTTGTGTGTAGTCAACCACATTACGAGCTCGGTCAGAAATTCAATACCTCCGGAGAGAAGTATCAGTATAATATACAGTTTAATTCTGTAACAAAAGAGGCGATATCATATGTGCTTAGTGTTTTAGAGAATAGTCAAATAAGGTCGTACGTTTTCGCGTCGACTGTCGTGGCACTTCTGTTTCTGCTCTCCCCTGTCTGTCCTCTCCCCTTTGCAGTGTGTGGCGTGGGAGGGTTGTTTCCCTCCCCGTGTCTCAGACCCAGGGGGATCTGGTCCGCCTCACGGCGAAGTACAGAGTTGCCTCGCTTGAGGTAGTGTACCTTCCTCAAAGTCAGCACCAGGCAGATAATATTACTCATTACTAGACAGCACACAGGGCCATAGTAGAACAGTGCGATTCCAGATTTTAAAAAAGGAATTAATGACGAAATTTTAACTGAAACATCAAAATGATTATAAATATTTAATTTTGTTGGAAAGACCTGAAAATATAAATTCATGTTCAATAAATGAAATGGTGAGAAATATTTTTATCTAAAATATTATATAAGATTAAGGTCCCTCAATTTTTTGAAGCATCACGTATCTTTAGTACATTTTACTTTGTACGTTTGTACATTGATAGTTTTAATGTTTTTGTTAAAAATCTATCGAATATTTTTAAATTTAACATCCGTTTAATATATGCTTAATTGATTTGCAGCTCAGCTGCTAAGGTCCTGTACGTGCAGTGAATGGTTTAATTACGAGGGTGGCGGTGAACTTCCCCCGCTGGTTAGCGGTATCTGGCACCATCTTTGGTTTTCTTAACCAGGTATCTCCCACCAGCGGGGCATCGCCCGCACCCGGGACAAGCTCTAAGCTCCCGATCGGTCTTCCGATACGAATGACAGGGCAGTGCATGCCACGCTAGACGCACGTTAGTAATTGTACAAGGAAGAGGAATGTAAGATCGCGCGCGGTCCGTGGTCCGTTCGATAGAGTACTGCTCCGGCGTTCGCCTGGTGTTGGTGAGAGAAACCACGAAAAACTCGCGATCAGAGCAGCCGGCCGCTGGCATTCTCGTGCAGACAGCGGCTGAAACCGACCTAGCCACCTCGATGGCCGTTCGCCAACTGGAGGCTAAACGACGTCGGAGCAGCGTTGCCCTCCGCAGGCGCGCGCACGCAGAAGCAGAGCGAGCGAAGGGGGCGGGGCGGGCAGACGGCGCTCGCCGCTGGGGACACGAAGGGGAAACCATCCACACCCGTTAAGTTTCATTCGGTATGGGAAGAAAGGTTTCCTTTGGTAGATACTGGGTCCTACTGAAGCGAGTAAATGAATTCGCAGTTTCTATATTATGTAAAAGATCCCGAGCATTCTCGAATAATACTACCAAAAACATTTGAAGGCTGAGGTCCAAATTATCTCACGTGGCCCCTACCATGTACCTATTTGTTATTTATTTGTTGACATTAAATTATTATATCAGAACGAAGTAATTCGTTGTTATATTATATTGCATACAATATTATTGTATTTTTTAAATCTGTCTTTTCCAAAAATTTTACCAAATTGAAGAATGAAAGTACAAAATCAGTACTGATTATGATTAGAGTCTGATATTGCTTTAAGTAATGTAATAATGTATGTTTTATTGTACACGTTGGACTAAAAGTCTCGCAACGGTCAAAGAAGTTAGGGAGGGACACCCTAGTGCCACATAGCAACACCCACCTCTTGTTTCAATCGCAACGTGACGTCGTCACTGTGTGCTGAGGAGCGACGCAAAACGCAAGCAGCTCGCTCTTGCGCCGATCCTCACGTGTCGTTTCGTTACTTGTACGGGCGGCATAAACATAAACTTTAATTTTGTGTTCCTATCCCATTTATAAACTACCACGCTTGTATATTCTGACGAAGTCTCCTAATCAGCTGATTCCGGCTACGATGGCCGTCTTCCACTTACCTCCATAAAACGCAAGTGGTTCGATGTAACACGTTCTTGTTTCCACAAGCGTTGGGGTGTTCCAGGCCGGGGTCTGCCGCCACTGCGGTGGAGTAAACAAGATGGAGCACGTTACCGTGAGCGCTGCGGGCAGCCCCCAAGCGACGGCCGAAATGGCCACAAATTTCTTTCCGCTTTCTTTATTCAAGCGAGTCATGTTCAACCTACAGGAGAAACAGAAGTAACGACTGCGACACGCAGTGGTTGTTGAGGTCACGTGGTTCGTGACGCCAGCTGGCGCTGCGC
This sequence comes from Gryllus bimaculatus, assembly GCA_017312745.1. NCBI lineage: Eukaryota > Metazoa > Arthropoda > Insecta > Orthoptera > Gryllidae > Gryllus > Gryllus bimaculatus. The sequence continues at coordinate 615,129 of BOPP01000347.1, read as the reverse complement.
AGAACGAGCGGAAATCGGTGCGCTGAGTGGACCAACCGTCTCTTTCCACCGAGATTCCCACCACAGAACGTGTTAGAGGAAGGAATTTACGGTAGGGACAAGATATATCAGTTTTTCTTTACGGGGGCCCGGAAGTAGGAGTTTTTCTGTCGAAAATTCGCCGTTTCTCCCGCAGCGTTACAATACTTTTTTTCTATTCTGCGTAAGCAATAGCAAGGAAGTAAAAAAGTTTCGTAATATATCATAGGTTTTGTTTTTCAGGTATCGTGGATTATTTGTTTGAATATTTAGTGATTTGCTGATTTCATTGATTGGATTGTTACTTCTGGAACGAGAGTGTGAACATGGGTATTTCGTCCAACAAAATCTAAGAAATGATACATTTTGCAGACGACAGTAAAAGTAAAATAATGTAGGAGGAGAGAGTACAGCTGTTGGAACAACTGACTGGGTCTCCTTTGGAATCGAATATTGTTCGTACCTGAAGCCCCTCGCCATGTTTGCACACATAGCCGTCAGCCAAAACCAGGCAGCAGTCTGCACGAAGTACATCGTCAGTGCTGCGAACAGAAGACTGTCTCATCACTGAAATGTTATATTGCTCTGTAAATAAGAAAGAAGGGTTCGTAACAAATGTGCACAAAAAGAAGATATTTCAAACTGTCTTTTTTATAGCAGACAGCGAATAAAACTCTCGTTGCAATATTTTAATTCGTTTAAGTGTTATTAGCTTATAAGCAAAGTCTCTGGCATATTTATTATATTTATGGCGAATATTAATAGAACACATATTATTTGATATTTTCTACTCAATAGTACGACTTGCGTTGCTCTATATTTATCTGCTAGTAAGGAAACTGGTCAATAACCATAAAGATATTACAGTGCAAACTCCATTATGCCCAAACGGTGGCTTAAAGAGCCGTTGTGCCGATGATATTTTCTCTCAAGGCCAAGTTGCGCTGTCAAAGGCTTCAATGTTCAGGAATTTTTTACTCTCGTTCACGGACCCAGTGATAGTAAAATTAAGTTATTATTTACCGATAAATATGAAAATAATATTTTGGTTGCTTTTTGAAAATTTGTCGGAATTTGAAAACCCGCCCAAAACCGCACAAGTTTTGATGCATTTCCGGCAGTTGGGCGGTATTCCGCGAAGTCAATTTTTGTCCCGCGAGAGAGAGAGAGACGTTTTCCAGCCCCAAAAGCGGAATTCCGCCCAATCTGCCCCCCCTGTCGCGAGATAGCCAAGAGAGGATGAGCGAGGGCGCTTAGAAACCTGTGATGGAGACGATCTGCGAGCGTACGGATCGAAGTGGCACCTGCGGTAGTCGATCACTCGCTGGAGGCAGGCAGGGCAAAGGGCGAAAATGGGTTCCAGGCGCTTACGCCGTGGCCGTTGAGCCCGTGGTTGGGAGAGAGTAAAGAATTGTCAAAAAATGTCTACGGGGAACAATTACATCTACGGGGGATAGATAATAAGACGTGTATGCATAATATTTGTGGCATCCGCGACCTGCGGTACCGCGAACCGCCACTTAGTGCGCTGCCTTCTTCATGGGCGGCGCGGGTTAGTCCGGGCTGACTCTGCAAGAAGCAGCGGCAGCAGCCGCTGTGCCCGTCGCCTCGAAGGGCAAGTCAGCGGACCTTGGAGCTGTCCCTCCGGCCCTTTGGGCGGGGCAAGCAGCACGCACACCTTTCCCCGGCTCTTCACAAGCAGTTCAACTTCGGGAGTTGCTACGAGTCTGCAAGTCTGTAGTATACTATGCCACTACGCTGCACTTTTGGGTTTTGGATTACGGGTACTAGGAACATCAGCACTTACGTCATCTGGATTGTTCCACCTTCCGGCTTGCGTTTTCGAATTTTGCAAAATACATTGTTGGTCCAAATTGAAGTTGACTTATTTAGTACACAGAAATATTATCGCACATTTAATTTATACGCGAGTCTTATATGAATATATGTACGACAAAATATGTATATCACAAAAAAATATTATACTCACCAATATTCTTACAGAAAATCTGCATATCTTGCGATATGCTGTCTTTTCCTTCTTTGTCCAACTGGTCACTAACTGAGATGTAGTACCAAATCTGCCCAATATTAAAAGCCAACAGGCAGGCAGCATGGCAACGCCCATGGAGTTTTCGTCGCGTATTCTTGTCGCATGCAACAGAAAGCAGCGACGCCAACAGTAGCAGAGCGGAGAGAAAGCACAGGGGCCGCAGCAGCCAGCAGACGCCTCTGGCGATACGCGAATGCTCGCAAGTGAATACCCCTTCGCGTAAGCTGCCGTTCTGCTGCGGTAGAAGTCGAAGCAAGTCTCCCAGGTGGAGAACTGGAACTGGTGAACACCTCGCAGCCGGCGAACCGTTGCTCGAACGGCAGGAGGCGGGGGTGGTCGCAGTACCAGTTGCTGAAGTGGGGGAACTGTGCGTCAAAGACGGCGAGCGAGGACTTGTGCGTCCAGGACCCCCGAGGATCCGATTGACACGCCCAGCGTCCTCGTATGTGGTGCAGCAGCTGGCCGTCGCGGCAGCACTTGTAGGCGCACTCCTCGTTGCAGCGCGACCTGAACTGCGGGGCGAAGGGCCGCGCCCGGACGCTCTCGCTGCGATGTTGCCGATGAGTGCGTACGAAGACACTTTGCTCACGCTACAGCGGGACGCCCGGCCGCACCCACTCGCTGTCCACAGGGGCCACGACTTCGCCCTGCTCGTCGCGTGTAAACGAGAAGTTTCGAGCTCCCACGCACGATTTCCCGTCGGCGGAGAGCATCTGGAGATCGTCGCAGCACTTCCTCAATATTACCCCCTTCTCGTGTTGATTGGCGCCCGCGGTGGCCAATGCGACAGCCAGCGTAAGGGCGAGGAATGTAGCAGGTTGCATCCCTTGATAGCTCCTCGAGCAGCCGAAACTTTGCCCACTGACAGAAGAGCGATCACTTCGGGATGTTGGCGGTGGAGCGAACCTCTCTCTTGAGAAAAGTGTCCCTTGATAATGTCTTGTGCTCATAAATATAAAATGTGCGACGGTGCCGTGTGATGGTGAGGCGAGTGATCGAAGAGCCAAGAGTTGAATAACTGAGAGGGCAGGGGCAGGACGTCTCGGCCTGTGGCCGAAGCGGATGTTTTCCCTTCCGCCGCCGGCTGCAGCCCCAGCCGCCTCGCGGCCTTTGAGGAAGTTGGCCCCAGAGGGCGTTCGCTCGGGCTCGGCGCAGCTGCGCAGGATGCGGCTGGGTGATAAGCAAGGCTCCAACAATCTATTTGCTTTGTGTTTTTAAGCATTTCGCAATGACTAGTTGTTCCATTATACCTCAATTTAGAATTGGATTTGACTAGTGCATTGCCATTCGTGTCATGCGCAAGAGCATTTTGCTCAAGCGCTACACGGCCAAAACAAAATCTGCCTGATGGCAGTCCAGGAGGAGAGGTCTTTCTTCTCCACGACAATCTATAACAGTACGTTCTTTCTCGTAGTGATTACTAGTTATAATGCATGAGATGCGAAAAGTAAATCTTTTAAATCCAATACATTGATAGAAATACAACAATTCAAAATTGCGATTCAGGCTGACAAAAACATTATCACCGAATATTGGGAAGTAATTCTATGAATTTCAAACTATCGTTTAACGGCGTTGCCATTCTTGTATTTGAACCTGATATAAAGTGAAGGCTATCACAATCACAAACACACTAGTAATAGGTTTCTTTTCAAACAAAACTGAAGTAGTTTTTGATAAAATCTTGTTTTAATATTGCCGTATTTCATTCAAAATTTCGTGAAAACCTAAATTTTTTTAAAATATCTGCTACATTGTTAAGTATTTATCTGAGTGAGGTTATCGGATACATTTCCATAATTTTTTGTATCTTTTAGCAAATATATTGTCAAGAACTGATGCTTTGGACTTCTAATGCTGTCCTTCTAGCAATGTACTTGGAAGAAGGGTTTGGAGAAACGCTCGAAAGTAAATCCAGGTCCTCCAGGTTGGGAATTGGGACCTAAAGCCAGCACTCCATCGATTCAGAACTTAGCAGTAGAAGATGCCTGACACTCAATAAACGACGAATTGGTCCTAGGAAACAGACGTCAGTGAATATTCGTGCATAAAATATTCAAGAACTGTGAACATGCTATTCTATTAACAAAATCAAAATTTTGTTCTCCAATAAAATTTTTTGGTTCGAAATAATGTTATAGGAATGTTCAATGTTAAGAAGAATGTTTTGCCTGGTAAAAATTCAACTTCCCGAATACAAATTCTTCAAAATCTGCACTTCTTTCCACCATTAAAGAATTTGAGGTCTCATTGTATGTGCGCAGTGACGGCCGATACTGAATTCTATTGATGCTATGTTTTAGAACTGATTTAGTCATCTCTAAAATAAAATTCGTGGGTGACAAACTTGAATTTTGCAGTGACCGTGTTTATGAAGTTATAACGAAGATTATAACGGAAAACAATTAAAAAAATAATAACAAATAAAAATACTCAGCCTGAGCAGCCACGGTAATCTCAAGAGGTGACATCCTGGCGAGTTCGCCGGACACGTGGAAGGGAAGAAGAGGGAAGCTCTGCGCCCACGCCATACTCCGCCTCCCCTTGTGCGAAACACATGGCAGGACGAACGAAATGGCAGGACAACAGGGTTGGGACACATTGTTCTATTTGGATTGTTAAGTCACATAAGTAGTATTTACAGTCAAAGTATCACCGAGGCACACTGTCTAAACACAGGATCTATAAATTAAATTTAGTGTTCTGTTCTCACATTCTGCAAATTTATATAGTACTAATTCAATAAAATTAACCGACTCGTAACAAAACTCCTTCTATCGATAACATACAAAGGTTTATTTTCCTTTGCTCGTTTGGGGCGATGTGCAGTCAACCTCAATATAGCCTGAGTGAGGAGATCAACATCTCTGGAAATGAATACCATTTTAATATGTATTTCAATTCTGTAACAATAAGAAAAGAGAAAATAATTGTATTTTACTAATATTCTTGGTCTTTCAAAAAATGATAAAATAATGTCTCACGTTTTATCGTGGATCGACTGTTGTGCTGTAGGCGCCCTGGTCGGAGCTCCCTCACGTAACGTTGTGCTTCCTTCTGTCGGAGCTGTTTGTTCCCGTCGACTTCTCTCTCTTGTCTCTCCGCAGCATCCTCATGACGAGGCCCAGGTAGCCCCCTACAGGAGCGGCCAACCACGTGACGACCGCCGCCCGGAAGAAGTCCGTGACGTAACCAGCTGCGCGAGAAGCCATGTCCCTATCCATATGTGAATAAAGATTTGTATTTCCGCTTAAAATAGAATCCTGGACATTGTCGTGTGTACTGAACCACATTATAACCTCAGTGAGGAGTTCAAAACCTCCGGAAAGAAGTACTATTTTAATATAAAGTTTAATTCTGTAACAAAAAAACAAAAACAACAACGATAAAATATTTGTATTTTACTAATATTCTTAGGTTTTATAGAATAATCAAATATCTTACGTTCTCGCATCAACTGAAGTGCCACTTCTGTTCCTGTCCTGTGGTGTCTGTCCCGTATCCGTCGCAGTGTATGTCGAGGGAATGTCGTTACCCTCCGCGTGTCTCTGACCCAGGGGGATCTGGTCCGCCTCACGGCGAAGTACAGAGTTGCCTCGCTTGAGGTAGTGAACCTTCCTCAAAGTCAGCACCAGGCAGATAATATTACTCATTACTAGGCAGCACACAGGGCCATAGTAGAACAGTGCGGTTCCAGATTTTAAAAAAGGAATGTCTTCAACACAAACTAAAACATCAAATTGATTAGAATAACATATATTAGAATTGTCTGAAAATACAGTATTTACTTTCACTTACTTTGTAAGAACAGAAAGTATGTAATCATATGCCGCGAAATGAGGGGATTTTTGGCAGAAAAATTCCTATTGAAGGCCCTGGTAGCGAAAAAGTGGATAAATTCTGTTGCTGTATTTAGTAAATTACTCCTCTAAGATGTGATTTAGCCAGAATCCATGTTTTGTAGGTCCATGATTATGAAAATTTGATTGACTGCAAAATGTCTTTCTGTCTCTCTTAGTCCATCTGTGGTCAGCGAATAAACCGTTCAGACGATTTTCTCCAAAATTGATATTACCGATATCAGTTCCTTGGGAGTTTCAATCGTATATTTTTATTTTTCATGGTACTTTACATGATGCGACAAACACATTTTCAGTTTGCATTCGTAGGCTTCCGAGTCAATACATTCTTGGCTATCCGGTATGAGCCGCGTTTCTGTCAATTGCGCTGATGTTTCGGCCATCTTGCTGTAGTCCTCTTCAGAGCTATACTGTTGGCAGTTGTAATTGACCAAGACGCGGCTCATCCCGTGTAGCGAAGAATGTATAATTTTCAATTTTTTAAAAAAAATTGTGCCACCATTCTATTTTTTAAAGTTAGTCCTCGGATAGCGTAAATGGTGTAAGTTTCATGTTCGTTGATATCGTATTTCGAAAATAACAAAAGTGCATTTTTTGGGCATCTTCCTACAACCACAACTACTCGTACAATATTGACGATTAGATATTTTTTTCTCTAATGAAATAGGTTCTTTAAAGTAAGATCTTGAAATAAAGTCATGTTGAACTTTTGTAAAACACGAATTATTTTTGTATAATTTTGTGAAAAATATATAGAATTTTTAATTTTTTAAAATATTTTTCTGAAAATCCGTTCCACATTTATTCTTAAAATGTTATTCTCATATGTAAACCTATATCAAAGCGGTAAAGAGTGTGGTGCTAGTCCCTAAATGTTAGCTTTTTTTGAAAATTGCAAAAAGTTAACATTTGAACACTAGTGAATTGAAGTTAAAGATTTTATTTTTTACTCGTATTTAACAAAGGGGGTTAAAAAATACTGCGCTTTTCTCTTTTTCGGCAAAGTCCCCATATTTTAGAAAGTTGCAAAAAGTGACCTTTTGAAACTACAAGCCCGAATTCAGAGCTCATTGCGTTTGAAAAGCGTAGAGGTTCACGGCAAATTAACTTGGAGGACATGAGTTCGATTCTCGGTGCGGAAAAGTGTTTGCTTTTCAACAAACACTTTTGAAGGATTATGTAGTTGTATAATATATCGGAGCAGTTAGAAATAATGGAGGAAAGTATATGAGGTTGTAGCATTACTAATTAAAGTAATGGAGCTTGGAATTTAGTAATGGCTTTAATGGATACTTAGAAATTCAGCACTTCTCAAGGGCTTTAGAAAAACTACTGCGATTCTTAAAGACAAAGCATGGAGGATAACTTGGAGTTCTCTCTTGCTATTTCACCCAGGTATTTATTAGAGGTAAATGGATTATACTCGTATGTTATGTACTGACACGTTTTGCTTGAAGTTCAATTTGTGTTCAGCATACAATTTCTGTATCCGTTGAAATACTTTGAAATTTAATTTTCACCACGCACCGTTTCCTCTGTGATCTTCCAAACGGTCTTTTACTTCGCTCGTGTCACGGATTTCCTTGCACCCGCTCTCGTATTGAGGCTTGACACGGCCTAACAGAGGCAGTGGTAGCGCAGCAGCACAAACCAAGACGCGAACGAAAAAATGAAGAAAATATTTTCCCCGCCAGATTCAGAAGTGCGGCGTGCGTAGGCGCCTCCTAGCGAGATACCACTGGTCTCGACCGGTGCAGCTCGACGCGACGTCGCTCTTGCGTCAATCGGAATGGGTCGTTTTGTTATTTGTAAGTAGAGCAACGTTAACTTTGTGTTTTGATCACCTGTAGTCTATATATTGTCAAATACTGTTAGATTCTGTGCGAGTCTCTTAACCAACTGATTGCCCTTGCGATGATCGTCGTCCACTTACCAGACGTGTGAACAAGAGGTTCGATGTAGCACGTTCTCGTCTCCATGAGCGACGGGGTGTGCCAAGCCGGCGTCTCTCCCTTCGTCGGTCGACTAAAGAAGAAGGAGCACGTTATTGTGAGCGCTGCGGGCAGCCCCCAAGCGAAAGCTGAAATCGCCAGGAATTTCTTTCCGCTTCCTTTATCCAAGCGTGGCATGTGCAACCTACGGAAGCAAGAGGAGTATTAGTTATTTACGAGAAGTTAATTCTGTTAGAGACGTGGTATATCAAGACATAGAATTCCCTTTCCTTTCCACAAATGCATTTGTGATTGGAAAGGAAAATGAAATAGCCAGTAGTAAAGGCAACTCCCTTGCCAATGATGAGAGACCGAAGCATTTTTTTCTGCTTTCTTTGTTCAAGCGCGTACTGTGCAATGCATACAAGAAACAAAAATTAAACTCGTGGTGCTACAACTGCTCATGCGCTTTTGCATTAGTAACTATTAATTGGTAGGAAATGGTGTGGATGTTACGATATTTCATCATAATAATAGATTTCAGGTGTAGTTTTGTTCTATGTTCTTATTTTTGCAGAAAGCCTTTTCCGTCGTATTGCGGCTATCTTCAGTGCTACAAAAACTAATTTACAAATTACAAATAAAAGATAACCTATTACAGAATATTATTATGAATAAAATTAGAATTTAAGCAAATAAGAAAAATTGTAATATAAAATGTGAAAATGGGAACATCATTTTGAATGAAGATTATATGAAACAACAAATATATCAAGTAAAATAACAGTAGGCTGGTCTAGTAAATAAGTTAATAAATACAATTCAGAGGAGCAAACATTATAAAATATTATTATGAATAAAATTAGAATATAATCATATTAGAATCATTAGAATATAAAATTTGAAAGTGGGAACATAATTTTGAATCAATATAGCATGAAATAACAAATGCACTATTCTCAAGTGAAGCAAGTTAAATAAAAACAGTCTAGACAAACAAATAAAATGAAGATGACCGAAGTGGCATTCCGATTCTTAGGCGGCCGAGGGCCTTGCAGGCTGTTTAGAAGAAGGCTCCCGGCGGAGAGGCGCAGAGGGCGGAGCTTTTCTACGAAATAGCCAGTGGGGGGGGGGATCTCGGCCGGGTAAGCGGAGAGGTTAAAGTGCGTCGGAATCCGACATTATTATTATATTAAATAATATATTACGCAATTTATTTCCATATTAACTCATCCCAGCCATCTTTTGCAAAACTCGTTACTAATCGTAGCGCATGAGGGGCGAATATTTATTCTCCAGAAGCTAATACATCAATCCAAAGTCGACAATCAAAAACTTAATTCCATACCGCGAGAAATGTTTTCGCCCTACAATGAGATATAATTCGAAAATAAAAACTACAGCGTTGCCATTTTTGTATTGCGATCAGATTTCTCACGGAAGATGACTAAAAACGGAACGCGGAAAAATGTATTTTTGAATTAATATTGTAATAATAATAATAATAATAATAATAATAATAATAATAATAATAATAATAATAATAATAATACACAATAATTTATTTCTGCAAAAGTTCGTACGCTCGGTGGCCATTAAGCAAATAAATACGTACACATATAAAAACTATAAGAAACAATATATACAAATATTAAAGAAAAAATTGTAATAGAAATAAAAAGCGAAATAAAAATACTAGTACCAAATAGACAAACATGCAAAATAAAGCAAATGTGAAACATGTGGTTCAGCTTGGACAGTCAAACTTCTTTTTGTAGAATGCTAAGAATTCGAATTAGAAAGAAACCAATCCATACTCCCCCAAAACAAAGAATGTTTAAATACTGAAGCAGAATGCAAAAAGAAAACATCATTAGATTACCGAAAGAAAACAAAAATATAACCTATATAGGATCATACTAAGGAAATTATAATTCTTTGTAAGAGGTGATGAACGTAAATAATGATTTGTGTTTGTATGTAAATAAAGATATACGATGCATGTAAATAATTTTGTAATGAACTAGGAAGTAAATAATATAAACTGCATATGTAGTTTAAGGACGAGAAGTTGAGCTGTATGTCAAATCATGTAGGTATTGAGGTCGCTGAAGAACAGAAGTTATAAAGCGACCTAAAATAAAAATAAAAAACATGCAAAATACATCAAATGCGCCCCTTCTCTGCTTCCTATCAGTCTCTTCACTACATAATGCGTGCAATTTATGCATTAACGGTAATTAGCCGCACAGCACTTTCCCTCTCTTTTGTTGGCCTTTCCTTATGCTGAAAAATTTCACTGATGATAATTGTACTCTACAGTTGCGCATGATGAGCTTGGAGACACACGACTAGCACGCTCCTGAGAAGTCACTGGCAGCGCTGAAGGAAAAATCCAGACCACAATGGTTCTATTTCCAAAACTGAATATTTCCAAATACTTTCTTTGTTTGCTCCATTTTTGAAATTTTGTCGCTTCTGCTTAGGCACTATTGTAACGAGTTCTAATTAGATAAGATTAGATTTATTAATAATTCTGCAATTAAGTTTGAAAACGTGGTGGCAAAATACACTAACTTAACATTACAGAACTTAACAACTTTACAAAATACACAAACTTTACAAATTAACGTGAACATTTCACAGCTTTCATAGCCAATCTTTCATGGCTCTCCATTTCACACACTTCACCGCACTGCGAAACACCGAGCTGTAATGCATTTCTTACACACTCGTTTCCCTCAGTTTCACAACGCCACTGCACTACACATAATTAGTTATTATTATTATTAATAATAATATTAATATTAATAATAATAATAATAATAATAATAATAATAATAATAATAATA